>QFEF01004299.1:3474-33717 GCA_003316035.1 Neoboletus subvelutipes | reverse complement strand
TTGCTTCCAATTATGTCGTCACTAAGGGCCCCAATCTCAAGTCTAAATGGCACGGAAGGGGGTGGCGTCCGTGCCATCGTACTTGCCCCAACCCGCGAACTGGCACATCAGATTTATAACGAATGCCTAAAAATAGCAGTAGGACGCAAGTGGCGAGTGGTGTTGTTCAGCAAAGCTACTGCGAGTACCCTCCGCGACAAGAATGTTAGGGATAAAGTCGGTAAGTCACTCCGACCAGTTGTTGTACCATCGCATGTTGAGAACTTTCGAGATATCGTCATTAGCACGCCTTTGCGTCTAGTTGCGTCGATTCAGGAAGGCAACCTTGACTTGAACAAGTTAGTGACATTATTTTGTTGCAGACCCTTGTTTCACTGTGATTTAGTGTCCGTCATCTCGTATTAGACGAAGCAGACAGACTCTTGGACAGTGAATTTTTGGCTCAAGTTCAAGAAGTGATTGGTGCTTGCACTCATCCGGAAATCCAGAAAGCAGTGTTCTCTGCGACACTTCCTGCTGGGGTCGAGCAATTGGCCATGGGGATCCTACGCAATCCAATACGCGTTGTCGTTGGTCTCAAGTTAGTGAGAGCACGTCGTTAGATTCGGTGGTTCTGACATTTTTGCTAGGGATACGCCCCTTCCACTAATCAGCCAGTCCCTCACTTACGTCGCCGATGATGCTTTGAAGCTGCCGACTCTGCTGACGTATTTTTCTCAACCTTATAATCCCCCGCTGCTCATTTTTACATCTACTCAACCTCGGGCTACCTCGTTAGCGGAAGAACTGACGCTCAATGGGATACCAAATGTGGACTGTTCACATGCTGGTGTGACCAAGAAGGAGCGGGATGATGCTGTAAGCCGTATGCGCCATGGCGAAAGCTGGGTGATGGTGAGCACGGAAGTAATGGCGCGAGGTATGGATTTCAAAGGCGTGAGAGAGGTAATCAACTACGACTTTCCGACGAGTGTCCAGAGTTACATACATCGAATTGGTACATGGCCAGCGGTTTCCCCTTACCTGAGGACTGGCTGATACCTTCTAGGTCGTACTGGACGTGCTGGTCGTGATGGCAAGGCAGTAACATATTTTACGGATGAAGACGCGCCATATCTAAAATCGTACGTCACCTCGGTATCACTATACAGGATATAACCTAAGGGTTGGTTCCGAGGGTTGCCAATGTCCTGCTCCAGTCAGGCTCGACTGTACCAGATTGGATTCTCAAACTTCCAAAGCCGTCTAAACTGAAGAAAAAGCAGATGGGAAAAATTAAGCGCGCAGAAGCCGTCAATGCCGCACGCAAGATTGGTCGAAACGATGCCATAAAGAAACGGTGAGGTTTCCTGAGCTTGATTGGTGGTGATTTGCGATTGATGCTGCATGCAGGGACATGATTGCGGGTTCGAAGAGACGGAAGGAAAAGGAACTGCGGGTGCAAGAGGGCTCGGTCTCTTAAGGCGGGTCAAATAGCGGATAGTACGTGCCTGGCGAGGATATTTCTTGGCGGTAGCTGGGTGCCGTCGGCAAGAGTTGAATGTTGCCTTGTTTTGTTGCTAGTGATCACAAACAAGGTGTTGAAATCACCAGGAGCTGAAAATGACCTCACTTGGGGCTTGTCAGGTTCTCGGCTACGAAAAGGGCCTATCAGGGATGAGCTCGTGTGATGAAAGTGAAGAGTGGGTTTGCGGCAAGGTGAAGACCTTCCTTTTTTGGCAAATATGGACACCACACACATTGCCTCGATGCAGATCCACAAACCGATATGGGCGGGGTCGACCTCGTTGAAACCTCGAGGACGCCTCGAGGTGACGATGTGAAGAGCTGGGATCCCACTGGCAGAGAAACTCGATTTCGGGGCTTCAGCTCAAAAAGGGGTTGGCCTCCCTGCCAGTTGCAGACACAGCAACTGGTAGTCGGCCAGATTCATAGCAGCCCTCTCCAACTCCAAGTCTACATATCATCTTCAATGGCTCCTCTTCGTCAGATCCGCAGGTCTCGCCGACTATCGTACAAATCACCCGTGCAGGGTAGGCGATGCCTTGTTGATCCCTGCGAGTCCATTCTTAAACACTTTCCTCTTTTGGATACAGTCCCAGATTATGACCGGCAAGGCGCCGCCTCCCTTCAGCTATTGCACAGTGGCTCCGATGTCGACATCACCACCTCTGCTATACATCTCCCTCCGCCATCCCCGTCGGCGTGCACGACGACCTCGTCCAACTCCCCTCCCTCCGTTGTCACCCATCTCCCGTTCACCCCTGGCTCCTCCCATACCCGCAACCGCAAGGAGGGCCACATACCCCGCCCACCCAACGCCTTCATGGTCTTTCGTTCCTGGCTCTGGAACAATGATAACCTGAAGAACGTCGAGAGAGACAACCGCAATGTTTCCCGCATTGCTGGCCGATACTGGAACGAGCTATCCGAAGCCGAGCGAGCCCCGTTCCGGTGCATGGCGGACGAAGCCAAAGCACGCCACGCTCAGCTTTACCCCCAATACAGATACTCTCCGACGTCGCAAAAGAAGCCCAAGGTCCCTCAGCGTCGTTCCCAGCGCAGCACCGACGCCGAGAACGAAAGGTGCAAAAAGGTCGCTGACATGTTATTGGGCGGCGTCACTAGCCGCGACTTGGCCAAGTATCTTGGTGAGGAGCACAGGAAGGTTCAGCCCGAGGAAGATGCTTTTGCGCTTGCTACTGAGGGGGCGTCTTCGGAGTCGCTCAGCGCCATCCTACGGAATGACCTCAAGAGATCCGTAACGCCACGTAGTGAATTCCCTCCACAACCGGGATCTAAGAAGCAAAAGACACTTCTTTCTTTGCATTTGGTCTCCCCCTCTACCTCCCAATATGCAGCTTCCCTTCCCATGCTTCCGGCTACTGAAGAAAGCTCCGAGGCGACTCCGATTGCGGGACCGTTGCCTCGTACTCCAGAGCTGGTGTACCCGCTGAACGACGCGGAAGGGTTTGTCGCTACCTCCGAGATTCCCTATCTCTCTCTCGATAATTGCAACAATTCGGTGAGTCATGCAGAGACCCCGCGTTGATCGCTCGTGCTCACATCGCTTCATAGATCGTCAAGAAGAGTGAAGATGACGACATCTCTACTTTCTTCCCTTCTCACTTGAGGCCAGGCGCACACAGTGTCTTTTCTGGTGTCAAGCCTGAAGCTACCTCATTTGTCGATTCATGCATACTTGGTGCCCACACTACCGACGCCCTGATCCTGCCTTCCCCCGTTCCATTCATCGACTTTGAGATCGAGTCTTACTCATTTCTGGACTCTTCACTGGTCCCCTTGGGTTCCCCTGTGTTCTCCAACCCGTTCGAACCATCCACTCCGACGGCAGGGCACTCAGCGCTACTCGGCACCTTGGACCAGTTATTTGGACAATCTATATCACCTCTTACCCCAAAATTTCCCACAGAAAACTGGTAGAACGATTCAATAATGCCTGTGCTACGGACTCATCTCCCTTTCGTCATCGATATGGACGCTAGCTTACTCTTCGCGGCCCTTCAGAGATATGTACAATGGTTCTCAATCCCACATACCTGATTATCTCGTACGAAACTCATCCCAAGTACCTATTATATCTATTACCCCTGTCGCATACATATGAACATACTGAAACGAAAGCACGCTCATGCTACACGATCACGGTGCTAAGACGCGAGTTGCAAACTACTACGAGGTCCGTTTCGCTCTCTTGGAGCCTTCGTTACTGTCTCCATGAATACGCTTTGCTCCGGAGGTAGACTGAACTAGTTCCTCGATGTTCAATCGTCCCGATCTCTGTTCGTCCTTCAGCCAAGCTACACAGGCGTCCTTGTCCCCTTCTGGGTTGTCTAGCTGCCACTCGATGACCTTGGCGAGTATGACAGCCGTCCACGGCCCCGGTTTACCATCAAGCACAGAGATGACCTCGTTCCCCTACCAAATATGTGAGTTGGGCGCAAAGAGCGTAAAAAGGTATCATCCTACATTGAGCAGAGGCTTGTCGTCCACCGAGTTGTCCAGACCGAGTTCTTCGACCCGAGTGGTGAAGGCGTTGTAACGTAGTATGCATTCATCAGCTTCCTCGCCTACGAAATACGTCAGATGTTTCAGAATAAGGTAAAAATTCAAGGTGTGGTCGTACCAAACCCAAGCGGAACCATCTCGCATACCAAGGAGAAAAACAGAGATGAAGACCAGTGTGAACCGGACGTCGGTTTGTGCACCTTGCCGTGTCGGAGCAACAGTCCTATGTCAAAGGTCTCACCCATCACTCAAGGGTCATGATGATGATTTCCTCACGTACCGATTGCGACGCGCTCCGAGGGTGTCATGAACCGGGCGTCCTCCAGAGAAAGACCCTTGAACAGCGCAGCAGCGTCGAAAAGTGCCGGTATGCCATCAAGGTAATAATTCTTGTTCCCGAGTTTCAACCCTTCTCGGATCACGGCCTCAACGAGAGGGTGCACCTTCTGCTTGTGGTCCTTGTACGTAATACCAGCGAAGGAGTAAAGACTGGCACTAAGGAATAATCGCGCCCTCGTTCCTCGATCGTTTAATGCGTGAACAAGAAGCGTCGGATGGGGCCGTGTCGTAAACTTGCGTGGTCCAGAGGATGATGGGGGCAAAAGGAAGTCGTGGAGGATAGTACATGCGGTGAGGGAAAGCTCTGGCAAAGCGACGGGGGCAGAAGCGATGTCGATGATTGTGGCGGGTACATGAAAGACGGTGTGATATAACGACAGGTCGTGGATGATCTGTATGGCATGTAGTGGTTCGACGCCTTGTAGTCATGAGCTTAGGTGCTCGTGTGAGACAAGCTGCACACAAACCTTTTATCATTTTGTCGAGCTCCTCGCCGATGCGCTCGCGGCTAATCTTTGAAGAGAGTGCTTCCTTCAAGAACACCTTTCAATAAGGGCCGCAAGGCAAAAAGAAATATCGCTCGTCACCTGGATGCTCTGGTCGCGAGCGGCATTCTGAAGTTCAGGGGTCATCGCAAACCCAAAGCGACTTGCAAACCTGATACATCGAATTACTCGCAGAGGGTCATCGCGAAATGTTTGCAATGGTGGTAACGGTGTCCGGATGATACCGTTACGTAGATCATCTAATCCCTGCAAGGAACCTAAAACCCTCAGCCCATTGCACGAATAGCAGCCTATCAATTAGTTCTTGCCTTCTCAGTAAAGTCCTCGACCGCCCGCGTGTGGACATTGTAGAAAAGCGAGTTGATCGTTGTGTCCCTTCGCAAGGCATCCTGCAGCGGTGTCCCAAATTTCTGCAAAGACAGTGATCAACCGGCGAAAGAGCGAACTGACGAACCAACGACATACAACATCTGTCGGGATTCGACTGTGTTCGGAGTACTCTTCACTCCTCAAGTTCACGAAATCCAAGTCGATGTCAAACAACGTCGTCCTGGCTGTCTCCAAATGCTTAGACTGTTCGGGATTGCTCTCGATCTTTGTGACCTTGTGCACGGACAGATGCTTCTTCTCTGACAAGAATGCAACGAAACGCTCAGCAAAGGGCACACCCATCATGTTTGCAAGACAAATGTCCACATCATTGCATTGATAATCGAGCAACTGTTCACATCAATCCAACATGAGAAACGCGCCCACGCCCGAAAGAGGCCATAGATTGACCTTGTCGCGGACCCAACCACCGTTAATCCTGCACGCGGTGACGATACCGTCTTCGTTTTCGAGATGTCGCGCAAACTCGTCGAGCAATTTGCAGAGTTTGTCCTCGGCGTCGGACAGTTCTATTTTGTCCTTGATTTGGGGTGCGATGCGAGTCGCCATGCCTCTCGGAAACCTGAATCGATGACCTAGTCGCCAACCAGATCCAACATGAAGGAACATAAAGATACCCTCTCCCCTTCATCACGCTTGCCAATAGAGTCATTGGAGCGCCTCCGAATTAAAGCGGAGCTTCAATGATCACCAAATGTGGCTCCGCTATCCACTCCTTGCCGGTGCTCCACCGAGACTGTGCTCCATTTCTGTGTTCCCGCCGAGAGCCCGAGACCACCATCACAGTCGACGACCAACCTCAATTCCTCGACACATTCTCGACTTGCTCTCTTATCTCTCATATTAGCACACCATGGGCCGCGTATTGTTGAAGGTCACCGCTATCTCTGTCGAGTTCTTTCCGTACAGCAGCTGACCCGCACTCCAGGTTATTATTCTTGGGGATAGTGGGTAGGTGGCGTAGCATGCATTTCAGTAGGTAGCTCATCGCAGTCGACGGGGTTATGCAGAGTTGGCAAGACCTCGCTCATGAACCAATATGTGAACAAGCGGTTTAGCAACCAGTACAAGGCCACCATCGGAGCCGACTTGTGGGTGTGCTCGTGTTTGTGGCCATCTATGTCGCTGAATGCAGTTCAGCCTTACCAAGGAAGTCATGGTGGATGACCGTTTGGTGACGATGCAGGTATGTTGTTCTTCGGTACGAGACGTTTTCGGTTTCATTGACGGACATGGGCAGCTCTGGGATACGGCTGGGCAAGAGCGCTTCCAGTCTCTTGGTGTGGCCTACTACAGAGGAGCAGATTGTTGCGTGCTTGTGTATGACGTTAACAGTGCAAAGTCTTTCGAGACGCTGGACAGCTGGCGCGACGAGTTCCTCATCCAAGCGAGTCCACATGATCCGGAGAACTTTCCCTTTGTTGTCCTTGGTAACAAGATTGACGTGGAGGAAAGCAAACGGCAGGTACGACAATTTTTGGTCAAGTATGAGCACATCCACATGAGGTTTCAGGTAACGCAGAAGCGGGCCATGACTTGGTGTCAATCCAAGGGAAACATCCCTTACTTTGAGACTTCTGCCAAGGAGGCTATCAACGTCGAACAGGCTTTCCAAACGGTATCCAAAAATGCGTTGCAACAAGAAGCAGAGGAACAAATGTGCGTATTACATGCCGTGTTGATGGACTGACTGAGCGTTGGACAGGTATGTGGATTATCCGGACCCAATTCAAATCGATCGAGAGAGCACACAGAATTACGGGTGCAACTGTTAATCTGCACAATGGATTTTTGTTATTTCTGTGTCATGTTAGCGACGAGTGCCGCCGCCTGTTACCCATCTGTGATCCTGTTGAGTGTTTAATTTACTATCTCTTGGCTGAGGTATCTTATGTTGCCGGACGTGCTGAAGATGAAGAGTTAAGTCTAGAGGTACAGCGACAATATGGCCTAATAAGTAGATAACGGGCGATGAATGGTACGAGTACAAGGGCACGTGTGCTCGATACCCCCTCATAACTTGAATGTTGTCTTTGGGAACTCGACCTTGGCTGAAGCAGCCTCATCAACAAACCAATAAACCTGACCGGGATAGGCAAGTTTGACAAGGGATGCGGGAAGCCTGTATTCCTCTGGTTTGTCGAGTATGAGGGGAAGTACGTCGACCTTGCCCGCTCCGGATACGACAAAAGCGAGACGAGAAGCGTGGTTGAGGACGGGGAAGGTAAGGGTGATGCGCCTCGTGGGAGGCTTAGGAGAGTCCTCGAGATAAGCTACCCATCTGTCGCTTTCGGCGAGCAGCTCGTGGCCCGGGAAGAGCGAGCAGGTGTGGCCATCAGGACCGACTCCAAGAAGGATGAGGTCGAAAACGGGGAAGCGGGCCGAGTCCTTCTGGGCGAACTCGTGGATGAGCTCTTTTTCGTAGGCATCTGTGAGTTCTTCGAGATCGTCGAGAAGAGCGGGGTCGAGCGTGTGAATGTTCGCAGGGGGGATGGGGACGTGATTGAACAGCTCGGTCTTGCAGAGATTGTGGTTTGAGTCGGGGTGATCGAGGGGGACGACACGCTCGTCGGTATAAAAGACCTGCCTGTGTATGGATGAGAGATGGAGCGGGGCATGAGGGAGAGATGGATACCATTTGTCCCACTTGACGGCAGGGTCGGTGATAAGGGCGTTGAGCTGTTTAGGGAGGGAACCGCCGGAGAGGGCGATGGTGAATCTGCCCTTTTTCTCGATGGATTCCTTCTGAGCCTTTACGATGAAGGCGGCGAGGGCATTCGTGAGTTGGAAAGAAGAGGAAAAGGAGAACAGCACGGCCGGGCTCGGTGGATGGTGCATTATCAACGTCGTTGGCGCTCAGGGGGTGGGAGGGAATTTCTCATCAAAAAATAATACATAATTCACCCTGCTGACGTCATATCATGCAAACATGTGCAAACTATGACCCCATCTCCGGGAACATGCTCAGCAAGATCGCGTCCACCAGAAACACCGCAAGGTGGACGTTGCACGCGCCGTCGCTCAGCGCATCCACCACCTCGTCCACCGTGTTCACCGCCGCTTCGCCAAGCAGAACGGTTCGCGCCAGCCCCGGCACCCGCTCAGCGATCCTCTTCACCACGTCTTCGCGGATGGCGATCTGCTCCTCTGCCGTCGGGTCCACCGGTGCGGGGCCAGGGTATCCGTTCGGAAACAGCGTCTGCTTCGAGAGCCGGACAACGGAGAGGATGGACGACGTGGACAGCACATAACTGTACAGCACGTAACACAGCAGCCTGCGCACATGACGTCAGACACGCGAAAAGCAAGACCGAGCAGACGCACTTGTTCATGAGCGTCTGGAAAGAGCAACAGAACAGCGAAACAAGCTGAACCAGCGCAGAAGCAGCAAGTCGGTCTTGAACCTGGAGTACTTCCGAGATCATTCCCAATGGTCCACGTGTGAGAGTAGGGGAAAGGACGGCATACGAGGTGCCCGCGTGCATCGACATATTCGATGATGCGGAGGATGCGGATGGTGTCGTGGAGACAGCCGGGGGATCATCCTCTGTACTCGTCATAGACGTGAGCCCAGGACGCGTTCCGGAACAACTGGTTTGGTTTACAATGGGGATGATATGAATAACTTGCTTGTACGCGTGAATCAGCATAATGCACGTTCCAGACAATTTTTGGATGATCGAAAGCAAGAGCACGATAATACTGGATTTGGAGAAGCGAGAGTTGTATGCAGACGTCGACGAGACAGATGGCTAGGACGAGGTTAGGCGCAGCGTCGGCAAAGAGCACGCAAGTGCATACCTGCTCTGATACATCCAGAGATGGTCCAAGCATATCCAACACCATCTTCTGGAGGAACCAGGGCTGCGTTATGCGAGGGATAGCATCCTTGACCACAACCTTGAGTATGATTTCCCTGACAATAAACCTCTCAGCCTCTGGCGCGTAATCCTCGCTGGGAAGGCATTGTTTCAAGATGTAGTCGAAAGCTTGTCGAAAGTATTCTTCGTCTATCACCCCATCCGATGAGACTGCCATATGCGGTTGTAGCTGATGAAAGAGCTGTGGGAGCGACAGCGCGCCGCCGTTGGCATATGATGTCGACGCCTTAGAAACAGCCTGACGGTAGTCTCTGTAGTGCTGGGTGATGAGAGCTGGAATGTCATCAAAGACGAGCAGTGAAAGATCTGCATCGAGAAGACGCTGTTCGAGGGAGTGGACGACATGCGTCACGATACTTGTAATCTGGGGAAGGAACTCTTTGTCATATCTAGTTAGCTTGGTCCACCAGGTGTTTACAAAGGCTCGGAGAGCGAGAGCTATGAAGTCGTATACCTCGTCGTTGAGTTCGGGCGGACAGGCAGGGGAGAGGAACAATGGGGGCAAGTCAGAGCTGGGTGGAAGGTGAGGGAAGAGGAGACGTCTCGCGAGGCTTGCGGGTTGTTGCTGCCGTACGTTAAAGGATATGGTCGACGTCGTTGAGCGTGTCGAGCGGTCATGCTGGGGACGGAGCTGGCCCGCCATCAAACAAGGGCGAACAAGCTGCGGTAACTTACGCGCGTGCAATTTTCATCGTCCCCGCGTTTAGCAGCATCCAGTCCCCGTCGAAAACATAGGCGGACGCGGCCACCCACCCATCGCTCACAATCGCCGATCAAGAATATCTCGGACGGTGAGTAAACGATGTTAGCCGTTCCGTCTGTCCCTGTGACCCACCAAGGCCGTATAAAACCGACGTTGCGTAAATTCTACCATTATCCTCCCAGCTACCATGTCGCTCTCCCAGCTCCAGTCTGCGTCCGCGCGATTTGCAAGACTTGTTCGAGCCAAGGGCATTCCCGTATGGCGGCCCTTCTCTGCAACCGCGTCCACGGCTCAGCCGGATATCGAGGTATGCCTCTCCGATGGCCATTTTCTCAACTCATCATGTACACCTTCCCAACAGCCCTCGCAGCTCACTGTGGTACGCACGGCGAGTCCACGCCAATTGCCTCCTTCTTCGAAACTGCTTTTCGGTCGGACCTTTGTACGTCAATCATTCGTTGTTGTCCTGCCGTTTGTGGCGTATTCACTGTCTCTGCAGTCGGATCATATGTTGAGGATTTCGTGGTCCGAGAAAGCCGGATGGGGTGCACCTGCCATTGGGCCCTGTGAGCTCTACTACCTCTCGTCGATTATCTACCTCCTTGACGTGTCATAGTTTCCACCATTAACCTCACTCCCAGTGCAACCGTTCTCCATTATGCTCAGTCGCTTTTCGAAGGCATGAAGGCTTACCGGCGTAAGGATGGCACTGTGACCATGTTCCGGCCCGACATGAACATGAAGCGGATGAACAGTAGTGCGAGACGTTTGGCACTACCGGTCAGTCGATTCCCGGACAGCCATCCCTTGGTTGATGAGATTCCGTCTAGACTTTCAATGGCGATTCCCTCATTGAATGCATTAGGCAACTCATTTCATTAGAGCGTGATTGGATACCCAAGGAAGCAGGTCACAGTCTATACATCCGTCCTACTATGAGTCAGTCATCCATCGGTTGTACAGTCTTGTATTAACTGACGATGCCGCTTCAAGTTGGTACCAACGGGACACTCGGAGTTCAACCACCAACGGAAGCCCTCCTTTTCGTGATCTGCAGTCCTGCAGGCCCTTATTATCCCCAAGGTTTCAAACCTGTGGCCTTGTACGGCACAACGGACGCGGAATACGTTCGTGCTGCTCCCGGAGGTCTGTAGTCCCTGACTTGGCTGGCACTCCGCGACTGACTGTCTCTGATAGGTATCGGTGCTTTCAAGTTGGCGGCCAACTACGCTCCTGGCGTCGCGGCTCAGAAAACTGCTGCGAAAGCAGGCTATGTCCAAAATCTGTGGCTCCATGGACCTGAACATTGGTTGACTGAGGTTGGTACTATGAATTTGTTCGTCGTGTTCAAGGGGGAAGACGGTGGTACGTGGACATGTCTTTTCTGAGTGAGCGTTGCATGAACATCACATTTTGCAGTGACTGAACTCGTCACGCCTCCCCTTGACGGCATGATCCTCCCTGGTGTGACCCGTGATTCGGTGCTCGCCCTCGCACGGAACCACGTCTCTGGGCGCAAGCGGCTCGGGGGTCTCCCGACTGAACTCAAAGTCACCGAACGACCGGTGAACATGGGGGAGATCATCGCTGCGTCGTCGGCTGGACGGTTGGTTGAGCTGTTCGGGACGGGCACGGCGGCTGTTGTGAGTCCAGTAGAAAAGATTGGATACATGGGTAGGGATGTGATCATTCCCACTGGGTCGGATGGGATGGGGCCTGTGTCGAAGCCGCTGTGGCAAGAGCTGGTTGGGATCCAGACGGGGGAGATCGCGAGCGAGTGGAACTTTGTTGTCGCATAGGGCTTAGTCATAAGCGCTACTACTAGTCTTTTGTACGGCCAAATTCGAGTTGGATTTCAGCGATGGAACTCTTCGACCCGTCCACTGCACAACATCTCAAGCCATGGCTCGTTCGCACACTCGGTCCAATGTCTCTCTCTTTCTCTTCACCGTCCCCAATTCCAACCGCTGACCGTCCCACAGATGCGACGCCGAACCAGCCGCCCTCGCTGAATATGTCCTCGCCCTCCTCAAGCACAACCTCCCCGAGCCAGAGATGCGCAAGGAACTCGCAGCTCAGCTCGAAGAGTTTCTCGAGAAAGGCATGCCCCTCTTCCAACCTCCTCCCTTCCACCGCTCACCCCCTGCCACCTCAGAGGGCACGTCATTTATAGATACATTATTCACCGTCCTAAGAACAAAGTCTTACCTTCCGTATACCACCTCTCCGCCTCCATCACACTCCTCCTCGTCCAACCCACATCCTACCGACGCTGGCATCCCAATACCTCTCGACAGTTTGCTATCTAACAGCACGCCTTCTCCCGAACGCGGCCAAAAACGAGCTCATGCGGACGACGACCGTGATGCGCACTACCCTGCCAAAGGCCCTCGGTTAACTGTCGACGGTCAGTTTTCACGTTATCCGAGCGGACGCGACATTCGTTCGACCAGTCAGTGGGGACAAAGGAACGACCGGCAGGGTCCGGTGAATGGAGCGGGTCCAGCCTTGAACGGTCAGCGGATCCAGACGTATCAGCCGCCAGATCAGCGGAGGGGCATATGTCGGGACTACCACAGTGTGTATCCTTCTTTTTGCCCAATTCCGTTCCACTCAACACCGAGGTTCAGACAACGGTTACTGCGCCAGAGGTGCTCTTTGCAAGTACAGTCACGGTGATGACGCCTTTGTCCCTTCCCAACTGTTCGCAATGGGCACCCCAGGGGGTCCACTGCCCTTTCTACCCATGTTTCCCAATGGCGCGATGCCGTTCGGTATGGTTGGACCCGGCGCTGCTTACGATCCCCACGAGGCACGTATGGATATGCGACCCAGCGCGAACATGATGGGCAACAACGGACGAGCCCCTCAACCTCGACCACCTCTGCTTTCTCGTGCCCAGGAGGACAGTTCACATCCCGCCCGTGCTTCAGGAGAACTCCCTGTGATTCAAGATCTAACACCCCAAATTCCAGAGGACTCTACCACTACAGGTGCACAACCACCGCCACCTCCACAGGACGATTCGACATGGATGCAGAGTGCACCACTGCCTCAACAGCCGCAACCCATGGACGTTGACATGGGTGCTCCATCACAGAATGTTCGTGCTGGATCTGGAGGTGTCCGGGGTGGGTTTAGAGGCGGTGGCAGAGGAACTTTCTCTGGTGATGCGCAATCATTCCGCCCAGAGCGCCGGAACGATAAAACACTCGTCGTCGAGAAGATACCAGAGGACAAGCTCTCTCTTGACGCTGTCAACAGTTGGTTCAAGCGCTTCGGCACGGTCACAAACGTTGCAATTGATGCCCGCACTGCAAAAGCGTTGGTCAGTTTTTCAGACCACAGCGAAGCACACGCTGCATGGAAGTCGGAGGATGCTGTTTTCGGTAATCGATTTGTCAAGGTGTTCTGGCATAGACCGATGGAAGGACACGGTCAAAAGGGTGCGCGCATGTTGGCTGCGTCTGCGCCGTTAGTTGCAAAAATTGCACACAGTGCAACACCCACCACTCCTCCAACAGGAGCCTCAATCACCACGACTGCTCGCAAGCCGGTTGTGGCTTCTAATGCTGCTGGCGAGCTTGCTGCGAAGCAGAAGCTTCTGGAGGAACAGATAGTAGAACAGAAATCCCTCATGGCATCGTTAGCAACGGCTTCTGGAGAAGAAAAGAAAACCATCATGGCCCGCTTAAGAAAGCTTGGTGAGGAGATGAAACCTTCTTCGTCCCCTGCCTCAGTACCTGGAGAAGCTTCTTCGCATTCCACATCTACATCACAGCGACCACCATGTTCCACGGAGCATCTCGGCCAGCACGATAAAGAAAGAGAAAGGCTTGACAAGGAACTGGATCTTCACGCCGTCACGGGTGATGAGTCTACGGTAGAGCTGCAAGCTAAGCTTGCGAAACTCAAAGAAGAGGTGTGTGTATGCGTTCACTCTCTGTGACACGAATGCTGAGAGTGTCACAAGGCTGCGAGTCTGGGCATTCCCGAAGGTGGAGATTATACTTATGGTGGAGGATCGTATCGTCCTTACAGGGGGCGGGGCCGCGGCACGCGCGGTGCATTCTTTCGGGGTGCCGGGAGGGGTGCCCCTCGTGGTAGCATGAAGCTCGATAACAGACCCAAAAAATTGCATGTCAAGGGGGTAAGGGAAGAAGCTGTTCCAGCCTTGCGGGAATGGTATGAGGTATGAATGGTTTCATAACGGTCTTGCCGGCGACGCATTCAGCTGTTTTTCCTCCTCTAGACTACCGGTCATGTCGATTCAGTGGACTCTGTTGGAAACGACGAGGTACTCGTCGGTTTCCGGACAAGAGCGGCTGCCGAGCAAGTTCGTAATCTTCTTAAACCGTCTCGCTTTGAATACTAATAAGCTATCTAGGCACTCGCCAAAGGCAGTGATATCCCACTCATAGGCGTGGTGCAAATATCTTGGCATACGGGTCAACAGTCTATCCCAAGCCCTCAAACACTCCCCTCTTCATCCTCTCGACCGAACGCAAAAGAGAACGGATCAGAAGTTGCACATTTTTCTTCACCGAGTCAGCAAGGGCATTCATCAACGCGTCGCCAGGAAGAAGAGATCATTGCGAGTGGGTGGGGTGACGGCGGGGATGAGGATGACATGGGTTTCTGATGACAAGAGCTTGCCCTCTTTTTCTTCTTTTTATTCGTTTGTATGTACCTCCACATCTCGGGGCTTGCATGACAACAAACCATGGAGGCAAGCTGGTCATAACTTACCAGCCGATCATCTGTTGTGCATCCACGCATCACTGAGAATTTTTCGGGTCCATGATCATTTGACTGGTCGATGCGACAATATATACGGTAAATTACATGAGTCCGTGGTGACATAGCTACAAGAGTCTAGGAGGCGGGTGCGTATAGACAGGACAACACAGGTAGTTAAGTTATCAGTGCGAGTAATCGTCCTATTATGATACATACAGAGCAAGCAAATATCCGTTCATGAGAGGGTCGTTTCTTTATCGCGAATATATAGCGTCCTACATCGCAGGGAACAATCTGGATACTCTGGAAACCCAATGAATAACCCACACGGGCTCGGAGGATTGTCACCGAACATCGTTGTCACCACCCATGCGACGAACAGCCTGAGACTGTCCCCGAAAAGTCAAGTTGGAATGAGCGCGAGTCACTTGGACCGTGTGCAGCTCAAGGTGTATGAGCCCATCCTCGTCAGGGTCGATCGAATCCGGTGAGTCACAGATGGGCTTGTCGAAGAAGTTGGTCGAGCTCGGTTCGAGTGGAAGCATGGCAGACGGAGACGAGCACGCATGGATGTCGTATTCACGGATGGGGTGCCCGAAGGGATTATCTGTCGGCGAGCCCGCTGACTCGCGGGATGCCGACAGGTCACCTATCCGACGGCCGTTGCTCGGGAGGAGTGAAGGTCCCGCTTCGAGACCCCGCTCGTGGACCTTGACGATGCCCACGGACGGCCGTTCGGTTTCCTCAAAGGGACGAGGAAGCCCAAAGTCCTGCAGTGTCGATAGGCGGCCGTGTTTCGGGGTCACCATGGATGCCAGTGCGACTTCTGCAAGAGAGTTGGCGGAATCAGAACGTCTACGTTCCTTGGGGTCTTCCAGATCGTTGACCTTGGGGGAGGAGCTACTCTGCGGGGTACGTGAGTTGTGTTCCGGAGAGTTCCCGAGGTAGAAGTATCGCTGGATGGAGTGGTATGGATCGGTCACGTTTGGGGGATAATGGAACGCTGAGATCGTCCCCTCCTCCACAGCGGGGTCTCGTTCTTGCCGAGGAGACATGTAGAGGAGAGGAGAGAATTCCCTGTCCTGTTGTATCCGCAGACGCGGACGTACCCTCCTAGGTGGTTGGGAATTCGCACCGTCCGTGAACGCATCGTTATCCTGAGTGTGATCATGGTCCATGATGTGCGTGTGTGGTGAACCATGGGTATGTTTTCGTTTACGTGATGTGACCTCCCGTACAGATGACTCCAAGCCGAGAAGGATGTCTCTGCGCTGTCCTGCCCGCCCGTGATTTTGATTGACCTCTCCCATCTCCCCAAGATGATTCACAAGGGAGGATGATGACGACGGTACCATGAGCTGGGGAGAACCACCCGAGCCAGATAGACGCTCATGGCCGGGGGGTGGATGGCTAGGAGTACCAAGGGTCGACGGTTGGACAGAACCAATGATCTGGTGTTCCTGGGGATGAAAATCGGATGGCATCCGTCGGCCGGAAGGGCCGGAGGAGTTCATTTTGGTGGGGTCGCGACGGTGACAAGAGACTGCGTCGTCATCGATATCCATTAACATGGATCCTGATTCTCTCTAGAGAACACAAAGGAAGACTCTAAGGACATAGAGACAATGTCGATGATACGAAGGATGACTCACGGGACCGTCAAGATCCATTGAATGACTAGGCATTGAATAAATGCACTTTCTGCGAGACCTGAGGTCTGAGGTGCGGGGGTGCCGGTGACGCTCCCCGACTGTATCACTTGTCCCTTTTATGAATTACCTCGCTCTTCGGAGCGCCTTGAGATAGAGACTCGCGTAGCCGTCCTACCGTGGATCAGAAACAATTCACATCGTCACTACGTGAATAGCAGACAAAAACAAGGTGTTGGATGGAGAGGGATCATCACAACCCATGGACCTACAGGGACCCACAAAGCGACCTGAAAACAATAAAGATGAGATCATCTATAATTGCAAAGCGAAGGGAGACCGTAGTTGTCATTCGTTGTCCTTGCAACTCCTTGTCTCTCCTCTGTAGACCGTGGCAACTCGGCAGTGTTAGACAGGGACTTCAGAGTCGTACCCCAGTGCTTCGATCTCAACAGCAGCGATAGTCCAGCCGACTAAACGAAACGCGTGGTGTATAATTGAGCTTCAAGTGTGTACGTTCGCTGATACGAAGGGAGTCTGGGCATCCAAAGCAAGGTATGAAGCAGCGGGGGGATCCCAATATAGTTATGCAAAGAACGTTTCTAGGGACTCAGTAAGGCTGCATCCTTGGCGTATCCATTGGTGTTTGCTTGGCAAGGACTCGAAAAGATTGAGTTTAGGAGAGACATGCTGGGATTCAGTGTTGTGGTGCAAGGCTGCAAAGTTGAATGGTTTCTGCGTTTGTGGCTTCTCCAGCTGCACACTAGGCTGCGCGCATGATCAGTTGCCAAATTACTAGTAAGCGCGTCCTTTTGTCGCTCATGCCACGTATTCGTCTGGCTTTCGTTACGACACTTATCACTGTCAGATGGAAAACCGCCCCGTTTATCGCCTGTGCCACCCGAGGCAAGCCGACGGTGATCAGTTCAACGGTGTTCATTGAGCTCGCTTCATCAACTCTTTTCCGCGCAACTCCGGCACGGGTGTTGGAGTCCCGCAGCAAAAGTTAGCCCAAGTGGGGAAGTGTACTTACCGAGGAACAATACCTAGAGCGCGGCACCCAAATGGATGCTGCCACCGACTTTTTGAAGATGATCACTTGGTAAGCATGTGGTCTGATGGACACAACGACTCGTCCTGACCATGGTTGATGCAATACAGGGTCCTGGCGCCAAGAGGTAATCCAGATACTCTTGACTTCGCGAGTGCTTGTGAAACGTTTGTATCACTGGCTGTTCAATCCACAAGATCAACTATACTGATCTTACATTGCAATCAGATACAACCGAATGGAACTTTTTCGATACGACGGATCAAGAGGAGTACAGGAAGTCACTTGCTACGGCGTAGCATGTGTATTCACCTCAACTCCAAGTCACAAACGAGGCAAGGAATATGCGTCCCATATGATGCGCCTATTGCATCGAATCACCTCGGGACGAATATCCGAGTACAACCTACTCCATTTTCCCAGCAGAATGGGGCGTTCCGCTCCCGAGGTCGAAGAAGCTGGGAACGGATTGTTTTCCATCCTAAGCAACCCCACAGGGGACAACATCTACAAGGAACTGGCCCCAGGATCAGGAGATCGGGTGGATGGGAGACAAGACACCCCATTTCGACCACCTGGGGGTTCCCTGCCAGTGAGCAGGGAGAAGTTAAGCACCAAGGTATCAGTAACGGTTCACATCGTCACCACCATAACGCGACGTGAATACAATAAAGATGAGAGTGACACTGTCGGTTTCATAATCGCAAAGCAAAGGAAAATTATGCTCGTGACTCGTCGTCCCTGCCTCCCTTGTCTCTCCTCTGGAGACCGTGGCGACCCGGTAATGTCAGACAGATCTTAGAATGGTGCTCCGGCGCTTACAATCCTAACGGTAATCACTGCTCGGTTAGACTCACCGACTCATAAGTGGTCGATCTCCCATGCATACTCCATCATAATACCCTCGGGCCCATCCAGAGGGGTGTGTTATAAGGGAGTCGTCACTCGAAACCAAGTATCCATCACGTCACGCAGCGAGTAAGCTCCTTTATTCGTCATCAATCGTGTCCTGGCGGGACACACGCGTAGCGTCGCTCACCGCGGCCAACGACAGGAAACACTAGTGAGTGATCCGACGAACAACCATCGGCTCACAGGTTGGCACATGTTACCTACACGTCGACGGAGCCGCCTTATCGTATTGCACCCTGTTGCACTCCAATTCCCGTATAGTCTGTAGTCTTTTGCCCGTATAGAGCATGGGCTTACAACCGAACGTGCGAGAGTTGTGAAACCCCACTTGAAACAAGGCATGTAGATGCTTATCTTATCTCCGGAAATTTACAAGCTGTGCTGGGCCAAATGCCGAGGGCGATGCTCGTAATACACGTCCACGCCACGTTCTTGGTGCTTGCGAAAGTCATAGTAGCTAGATGTCAGGGTTCCTCCGAAACTCAGCAGAACAGGTATACATACTCGCAGAGTCGAAAACCGTAGTTCTCTAAACCTGAATGTGATCATTGATTCAAAAAAATTTGGCTTACAGGTCTCTGGAGATGGAAACTAAATTAGAGGCTTGTGGACTGATTGGTCTGCTCTACTATTGTGAATGAAACATCTAGGACAGGAAGTGCTTTGTCTAGGAACATACCACTATGAACGATAGCGATGGGATATGGAACATCTATGTATCTTATTTGAGCAAGTGTGCGAGGAAGAATACAAATATCAACGAGATAGCAGGAAGATTGGGTATAAGCCCCCCGGAGGTCAAACAGCGCTGGCAGGTCTGAGGAAGGATATGATGGGTGGTGTCGCCGTCACGAGCGTGTGGAATGAGACCAGCCTCGCTTTAGTTGCTGTGCGTGTCGGTCAGGCTAACTATCGCGGAGAGTCCCTGAAAGACGCACTTCGAAGAAGACAAACATGAGGACGGTGTTCGGTCCTAGTCGCATGAACGCAGGTGTCCAACCTTTAAACATGAACATGGGGCCTTCTTCGCGGAATGATCTTACAAGAACTTGCCAGGGGCAAGCGTTCCCTGACTGTAGAATGGACATTGATGAAGAACCAACTACATATAGACAAGACATCTTACCGAACTCATTATTCTTGTTCTTATGACGTCGACGGGTGAGCAAACAGCTGCGAAATAGAGTGAGCGCAGAATACACGAGTTGAGGACAACGAACTTGTGCCACAGGTCCCGGCGGCTAGACTAGCGACAACGTGCAAGAAGAAACCGTCGCGAAACTGATAGTCTACCAAAGGTACCCGATGGCGAAGTAGAGTCGCCTTGAAGAAGTCATAACTGTAACCGGCCTCAGGAAGTGCGCTCAGGTGATTCAAAGGGAACCACTGGGTCAACTCACGATGCCACCTGTGATGGCTATCAAAAGGACACATGTTACACGCCGCCTTTAGAGAAGGTAGAGGCTCACATTCATTAGAGCTGCACGTGTCTTAAAATATATAAACGATTGCGTCATTCATCCAGTCTTCATGCTCACCGCATTGGTTCCAAGCCCTCTCCCAAGACCCTGTATACCCTCATCTTTCACGAGGGTTACGAGGCCAGTCAGAGCGTTACGATATCCATATTGCTTCTCTGGAGGTCTTAGTGAGTCACTGGTCATGCGCACGAGTAGGATGTCCGCAGGGTTCCCGGCAACACCTCCCAATCCGCCAGCAACACTAGCGGTCAGGAGAAGCTTCCCAGTAGAGGGTTTGCCATTTTCAGAAATGCGACGCTTCATCTCCTCGTAGCTTCCGATGCGGACAAGTGAATATGTCATCTGTCGAAGCAGTGATGCGGAAAGGCCGGTGTAAATACTCCGCAGGCCATTTTCAGACAACGAAGCCCGGATTGTCGCGAGCATGGACGAACTCGGCACACATGGACCAAGGGTTTGCATACGGCTGTGTGGACGTTAGCCATGCTCTCTCAGCGAAACCAATGCTCGTACACTTTCGTCAAGTCTAGGGGATGCGTAAAGCAAGCTGCCACTAGAACACAATGCATAAGCCAAAGTATAAGGTCTGGTGGGCTCACCTACTGGAGGCAGCAACGCCTATAATTGAGCTGTTAGTGGGATGCTATGGGCAATGAACCGTGAGCTTACCGCCAAGCCTGCGTAAAACGGTCTTCAGCAAGGGTTCTGGAGTGGAATACAGAAATACTCACCAGAAAGGATATGTGGTCATCTTGTGTCTCGCCTTCTGACGCATCTCCCCCCCACGCACACTTACTTTTATACCACCTCGGTGCAGATGATCGGATTTGAGAAGCTACAGCTTGACACGTGACGAATCTGGAAGTGTTACCAGAATGCTGGGAGCGCAAAAGGCTACAGGATGGAGATGTCTGCAGTCGCGTTATTACCGCGAAGCGTTACTAAGATAAGTTTGGTCCTACCGGCTCCACGTCGAGATATGTTCTGAAAGCCTCAATGAACGTTTTAAGGTAGGGTAAGGGTGATGACAGTGCACTGAAAAATCGGGTGTGGCTACGTAACGAGGCTACCGTTGGACAGCCAAGAAGCTGAGATTCTGCACGCACTGTGGTTCACAGCAACCCTTGGCTAACGGGCTGCATCTCAACGACCCCTCTGCAAGTCTGGAGAGCCTCGAGTCGGATATATCATTATTATGAACGAAGAGGTCCGTGCGCACGTGAGATTAAGTAAGATTATAGCATTAGTCAGCCAACCAAACATCCTTTTGACGCCGCCACTAATTTGTTCTCTTTTGACTTTAACTCTCTCCTTGACCATCTCTCGCTTTGCTTCCAACCCTACGCACCGGATAATATTCAATAATCTTATTCAACAACAATGTCGCACGACAACGAGGAACTGGTCAATTACGAAGATGAAGACGATGTCGTCCCCAACGGCGCTGCTGCACCCACGAACGGTGTCGCTGCTTCGGCAGCAGCGGATGGTGAGGTCGACAAAGACAAGAAAAACTTCTCAGGTATACATTCGACCGGCTTTAGGTCTGTTTCGTCTCTCTTTTCTCATGTCAACTTCGTGCCTGACCCTTTTCCTCAGGGATTTCTTGTTGAAACCCGAACTTCTGCGAGCAATCAGTGATCTTGGGTTTGAACATCCTTCAGAAGGTACCTCTATCGCAGTTTGAACGACGTTTTCTTTTTTTTACCTACCATTCACAGTTCAACAAGAATGTATTCCCCAAGCCGTCTTGGGAATGGACGTCCTTTGCCAAGCAAAGTCGGGGCACGGCAAGACCGCAGTCTTCGTACTTGCAACATTGCAGCAATTGGAACCTGTGAATGGCGAAGTTTCCGTGATTGTCTTGTGCCATACTCGTGAACTCGCCTTTCAAATCAAGAACGAGTACACGCGGTTTGCAAAGTACATGCCTGACGTGCGGGTTCACACCTTCTATGGCGGTACTCCCGTGCAAAAGGACGCGGAAATCCTTCGTGACAAGAATCGGTGCCCACACATCGTTGTGGCGACTCCTGGCCGCCTGAATGCCCTCACCCGAGACAAGATCCTGGATGCCAAGAACGTCAAACACTTTACTTTGGACGAATGCGACAAAATGCTAGAGCAGCTTGGTTAGTCTCCGCCCCTTCAGTTTCGGCTGCCAGTCTTGGAATGCTGCGCCATTAAACAAATTGTGCCCATCACACCGGTCTCCGCCACCGGTAAACGAAGTTCTTGTCGCCATACTCAACGTCACACTGCCAATGTGGGCAAGCGCCGTGGGCGCCACTTGGAATTGGTGTTGAAGCATGGTCATGGGTTCATCGCTGGGTTGCTGAGTTGTTGAGAGCGTTGCATGATGAAGAACATCACGGGTCCATTTCCGATTTCCTGCTCTCGCCGCAGGCGAAAGTTATACATGGGCCCATTCGCAATTTATGCTCGGCGCTTGCACGTCCTTATCGTTCTTGAGTTTCTTCTTTTCTCGCTCGACCCGAAATTCAATCGCAATCTAACCGCTATCCTCCGCCCTTTCTTTGCTGCTTAGACATGCGTAGGGATGTCCAAGAAATCTTCCGCGCCACTCCCCACCACAAGCAAGTCATGATGTTTAGCGCCACCTTGGCGAAGGAAATCCGTATTACCTGCAAAAAATTCATGGCGAATGTGAGCCTTTGTAGACAAATTAAGAATGTGCGCTGACATCGGAACGTAGCCACTCGAGATTTTCGTCGATGACGAGACAAAACTGACGTTGCATGGTTTGCAACAACACTACGTCAAGCTTGAGGAGAATGCCAAGAACAGGAAGCTAAACGACATGCTCGATACCCTGGAGTTCAACCAAGTAAGTATCATATCAGGCATCATGTTTTATATTTATCCGTTGTCAGGTCGTTATCTTTGTCAAGTCTGTTGCACGAGCGATTGAACTGGACAAACTGCTGGTATCATGCAACTTCCCCAGTATCAGCATCCACTCTGGTCTTGCACAAGAAGAGCGGTAGGTCTATGAGGTCCTCCTTGACCGCAATACTGACGCGATGAAAAAGCATTAAACGCTATACTGCTTTCAAGGCCTTTGAAAAGCGAATACTAGTCGCCACTGATATCTTCGGTCGTGGTATTGATGTTGAACGAGTCAACATCGTTATCAATTATGACTGCCCTCCCGACGCAGACAGCTACCTCCACCGTGTTGGTCGTGCTGGGCGATTTGGTACCAAGGGTCTAGCCATCACGTTTGTGTCGAGTGAGAGTGATCAGCAGGTGATGGCTGCCATCCAATCCCGGTTCGAAGTTGCAGTGTCCGAGCTACCAGATCACATCGACCCTGCTAGTTACAGTGAGTTGGTTTGCCCTATACTTGGCTCGTCATGCTTATTTCTCGTTCTCAGTGACCTCGTAATCGGTTTCGTGTTGTCGCCATATGCTCTCCCGTGTTTTACTCTGACTGTAACAATGTACTTGGTAGAGGTCGTTGGGTCGGGAACAGCTGCCCACTATCACACATAGTGGCTCCGTTTGAATGAGAGAGAACCTTTTCGTGTGTATGGACATTCTCTCTGGCGGATGATTAAGTACATGTGGGGTGAGTAGGTCCGCCCACTTGGAATACCAAGTATATACCCGACTCGGCAGAGCTGCTCTCTTGTCCACATTGATACATACTCAGATGAGTGTTAAAGTGGAAGGATGACTCGACTCGTAGGATGCGAGACCCTTGGATGTGTTCGGTGGTGGGGTTCACCTTCTGCCCTCGCAAGCCTCAACGAAGAGTTACGAAAAGGACCCTAACTGATCGATTGTCTCGTCGACCAATGCCGCTTCCGATTGCCCAGTGGAACCCCGAAAAGCATCCACAAGTTCAACGCAACCGACGAGACCCGAGACCTCAAGGATGTCGATTGAACGTTTACATTGATTCCCTCGCGTAAAAACACGTTACGCGGGCGAGCCTCCCCGCCCTGGACGTCACCGTCCTCAGTTGCAACATATCGATCGTTTGTTCGTGAACGGGTGGGTGCCACGCTCAATCGCTGTATATCGTTGCTCACCGACCATCGACCGAAACACAGTGGCGTGCCCGTTTTGTATTCGCTTTGCTACGTAGTAGACGATATGAAACCCTCGAGTCAGATGTCGATTTACCGGTCATCTGACTCACTGTAGTGTATATTGAGATGACTTATTGGAGGTCCGGAGGTCGAGGTCTCAGGGTGCAGTGCGCCCACACTCGTAGTCCACAGTCCCTGGACCTTTATCGGGCCGTGATCGCTTGATCCCTCTATCTCGCATCGTACCTGAGTAGCTGGGGACGTTGCTTCAAGCGGAGAACGAAAGGACACATGTGATTCAGTGATAAAATGCGCGCTACCTAATGACTTAAATGTTAAGATCAAATTCTGCATGATGCCAGTGAAGCCTATCACGGATATCAAAATGATGTGGCGCAGTCACTATGGCTGTGTCTGGCACTGATCTTGACGCTTTCAAGTGTCAGGAACCTCTCTAGCACCGCGACGTCTTTTGGAGCGTCGAGGCCCAGGATCCTGAGCGCTGCTTGAATACGCCGTCCCCGTATCCTAAGGAAGCGTTACTTGGGTTTGTTAATCAAAGGTGATCGAAGACAGTACTTCAGGGGGTTCGTCACGGTTTTTCTTCAGAAAGGGTTTCTGGACCTCAATGATGTAGGCAGAGGTACGACCACCGACGGTGATCCATTTAACGGTGGCAGGTTCGCCCGAGGGCTATGTAGAACGCAGGATTAGCCCGTGGTGGGAACAAGGAAGAAGCAATATGACCAGTTTCACCGTTTGCTTTATTTTTTTCTTGCCTTTGCCCTGCATCGACAATGTGAGAAGCGCGCGGACAAAGTGAAGGGTCTTCGACCGTACCCATCGATGGTGGAAAAGCCAATGATCAGGGTACTTGGCATCGTCTGCGTTCGCCTCGATGGCTATACGACACACGTCAGTAATCTGGTGGTGCAGAGTGAGGGTTTGACTGTCGTTCAGGGTATTGCATCGTTGCTCGGGATGTACTCGAGCCTGATATAAAATTTCATCTGACCACAGGAGTTGAGAGAGTTGAGCATAGGTTGGAAAGATATAACGGAGACGTGAGGACCTGCGAGATAGTTTCCAATACCAGCGCTGAACGACTGATCCAATAAGAGGGCTTTAATTGGACAAGTTCTCTTCGAGACAGTGTGACGAAAATCCCGGATAGAGGGCATGGATAATATTGGATCGAAACCAAGGTCCGAGATCGGGGGTTCGTTCAGTGGAGAGAGAGCCATGCGGATGCGGGAAAGACGACGAGCATCGCAAAAGGCGAGCTCTGTAAAGCTCGCATCGTGTCCTTGAATGAACAAGATAAACTGGAAGAAGCCACAGGCTAAAAATAGCGGCGGATGGGGATGGACAATAGTGCCACATACCTTTACAAATCGCGGAGGCCAGCCATCGGAAGAGTCGCCAACGTTGGATTTGTACTGCGGGGTAAGCCGACCTTTCACCTAACGGAATCGAGGTTGAAATATAAAATGAGTCACACGGAGGGCTAACAGACCTTGAGCATGCCTGTCATACCAAAATGGAGGACAGGCATCCTACCCCTGCCGTCGAGTTGGATATAGAAGTATTTTCCTGTGGAACCAGCTCATGCTGGAGAGTACAGCGATGGTCGAGAGAAGGTTTACCGTATCGAACGGCATCACGTATGGTACGACCAGCAATTTCCGTAGCCTGTGTGTTTGCCAAAAATAAGTGCCGAGTGCAACCGAGACGAGGTCGGAGATGGTCGCACAAACTCGTGGTGGGTCAGCCCAGAATAGACGAGCTCGTCTTTGGAGGATTCCACATGGTGGATTATCTTTCCCTTTGCGAGGGACCTGACGAGAGCGGCGGCTCGCTCGACCTCTACAGGTACAGGATGGGGTGGACGGATGAGGGGCTGGGGTGTGGATGGGGACGTACCTGGGAGTTCTGGCATATAAATTATGCTATGTATTGTGTTAGTAGTGAGGCTGAACTTGTCGTGCGAGCGGATACCAGATGACGTAACGGACTCATAAAAACGTGTGGTCTACTGGCCAGCGACGGTCATCAGTTCACCCCCATGGGCCTCCCAAACACCGTCTGTATTGGCCCCCCGAGGAAGCCCTGGGGGCTCAAATGGCGCTCTTCTGTCTGGTTCATCACGATGGGTGAGTATTTCGTCTCTATTCCACTTCATTTCGCTCATCTCTCCCATCAGTCGTCGGATTCGGTGGGTAATCTTTCCAGGCCCCTCCGATCCGTCTTACCCCTCCCCCCAGGTATCACTACCGATCTACTCATATACTCAATAATTATCCCCGTCATGCCATTCCAACTCGAACGCCTCAAGTACAACTCCGTCTCAGCTCTCACCGGCTGGCTTCTCTGCGCATATGTACGTCCTCCCCCCCTCTCCAAGACTCGCTCACACCCCTCCCCCGCAGTCCGTCGGGCTGGTCCTCTGTATGTCCCACTTTCTCTCTTCTCCCCTTTTGTTCCTCATCACTCGTCAGCCACATTTCCTATCGCGATCTTCGCAGAAAAGAGTTCCTCCAGGCGTACCCCCCTGGTAATTGGCCTCCTCGCTCTCCTAGGCGCGCAAGTCCTCCTTATGGAAGCACCCAACTACGCCCTCATGGCTGTCGCACGTGCCCTTCAGGGGATTAGTTCATCCATGGTCTGGGTCGTCGGCTTGGCCCTCCTGTAACCCCTTTTTTCTCTCTCCCCATCTCTTTTCTCATCCTCTCCCCAGTTGCGACACCACCCCAGAGAAGAATGTTGGTCGTCAGTCACCCCCTTTGTTCTCCTTTCCTTACTCATGCTCACGAACGTTCCTCATTCAGGGCAGCTTGGCATCGCAATGACGGGTCTCTCCGTTGGGTGAGCCCCTGCATTTCTCATCATCATCCCAGCTGACACCGCCAAGCCTTATGGTTGGCACACCTGCCGGAGGAACCTTGTTTGCCCGATTCGGCTTTCGTGCCCCTTTCATCTTTGGCGAAATATGCACAGCCGTTGATCTCATCCTTCGTTTCCTCATCATCGAGAGAGATGTCGCGATTCGATGGGGCTACGATCCGGCAACATGTCGAGACGTCAACGTCGCCGCAGACTTGGAAGCACCGTCTTCGCCTCGTCGCTCATCAGATGCTATTGGTCCTTCCACAACGTCGCTCACTCCGTTGCAGCCCTCATCACAACAAACCCCAACTTTAGGTGATCCCAAGCAGAACCCAAGCACACTAAATCCATGCGTTCCCTCTTCCAACAATCTGACCGTGTCAGAGACTTCGCTCGTTCGTAAACCACTTCCATTGCTATCAGTGATACGCCTATTAGGGCAATCTCCCCGCGCTGTGGTCGCGTTAGTCATGTCTTTGATTTACGGGTACGTCGCTGTGACCAGCCGACGGTCGCGTTGACAGTTCATTTCCTTTCTAGCACCCTCAATAGTATGCAGGAACCCTCTCTTCCTCTTCACTTGCAGTCCACATGGGGATACAATTCCGATCAAGTCGGTTTAGTATACATGGCAGCCCTAGTACCTGCTTTGATTTGTGAGCATCTTCTCAGCTGCCCAAGGTTGGAGCAGCACTCACTTCAAGTTAGCATCACCTTTAGCTGGTTTGCTCGCCGACCGAATAGGTCCCGATTATATCACATCCATATGCCTATTACTTGCTCTCCCTTGGTGGATCGTCTTGGCCCTTAGGATGTCGATCGCTTTGTTTGTTGTGTCGCTCGCTATGCAAAGTGAGCATCATGTTTTAGCGCGTGTGCTCGTCCTTACGCGCATGGCCTTCAGGTTTCTTTGTTTCAGGTGTAGTTCCTCCGGTGACCGCAGAATTAGCGACCGTTGCTCGGGGTATGCAGGGTGTCGGATGCAAGTCTCTTCGACTTTTGTGTATTCATTGACTGACCATGCCATACTTCAGACGCCCATGTATATGGGGCTTTCAATATCGCCTTCGGTGTTGGAACTGCAGGTGGGTGTTTCTATATCTATTCATAACGACGTGGTGCTGATCACGAACAGTGGGCCCAATACTTGGTGGACAAGTTCGTACTCGTTCATATCCTTACCGATAAACACCTGATTAGACATTTTCTTGCAGATTTATGGTCGTGCGAAGCATGGCTGGACTGCATTGTGCTGCATAACAGCTGCACTTATCATTGTATGCATCGTGCTTGGATTTTGTTATACCGGTGACGATCCGCTACTATCCAAGATGATGCGGCAGCAGAACTGGTCGCGAGCATCGCTAGAGATGAAATCTTTGAAAGAGCGCCAGCTCAAGGGGCGGGCTGCTGACAATTTGGAAGTGCACTCTTCATGATATCTTTCGGACACCACGCATACATTACACTTTGCACACCTATCTTACCACGGGACTATTTGGCAATGGTCACGCATTTGTATATCATCGTATAGATCAGAAACTCAATGCATAATGTATCGTTGCCGTGCATGTGAAGTTGTGTTGCAGTGGAATTTGACAGCAAGCAACTCTTGTATGTAAACTTGACCAAGAACCATACTACAAGGTTAGTTTTTCTTGACTTCGATTGTCATTGCTTCACGCAGTCCTGCACAACCTGGCATGGACTCTGATCCGGATGCTAGGTCAACAGGACAGGTATCTTCAGAACCCACCTTGACGGCATATCACCAGAGACCAGCCGAAGTTGGCGTTGCCCCACCACAGTCTGCATTTGTCCCCAGCTCAGTTACTTGGACGTCAAGTCCACCCCTGGACTCCCAAAGCCTCAGACAGACCTCTGTCGCGCTCGATACTGCGTACGAACGGATTACATCTCTTAGGAACAGTATCAACAGTATGTTGAATCGCATCCCGCCGGACATTGCAGGGACCGGGACCTCGACGAACAGTGCAGACACCAGCGACACCCAACCTCGTCATTCCCCCGGCCACGATGCTAGTATTCGTCCGCAGCATTCTGCACTCGTGCTCTCGGGCGAGCAAGTGGTGGACGAGCTGAACCTAAGGGCTGCGAGACTGCGCTCACTTATATCTCCCTCTGCCCGACAGAGGCTCGAGGAATTTGAATCCAACGGTACAAGTAACACGAGGAGGGAGTCCGCATGGGATTGGTCCTCGCAGAGCGACCGTCCGAGGCTAGACAGAAGTGATTTCCATCCGGTCCTACCCCTACCCCGATCCCGCACGCCACCCATGCCAGATCTCCTCCTGCCACGCGCTGCGCAGAGGCGAGACCTCCGGAGCGCCAATCGAGATGATGCGAGTACCATGATCGGAAGACGTGTGGCCGCGCGCGTGAACGCATCCAATAGCCACGCCAGTCTCTCGTCACGACTATCGTTCTCGCAAATTGAGCAGCAGTTGCAAGCCCAGACGGCCCAGGTCGCACGGGAGTTAGAGAACATGACGGAGCGATTGGCTGCCCAGAGGTCTAGAGGGCTCGGACTGACTGCCTCTGTGGTGCGCGACGATAATGCTACCGCCGCTGCGCCAGACAATGGGGCTCCTGTCCCATCACAAGTTGCGTTGACTACTGCTAGCGGCGACTTGAGGCTTGCGCCTAACTCGCCTACTGGCGCGCGACCTCCCAGACCAACACGGGACGTCACTCTCGTTGATAACAACACCACACGCATTGCCCTTCCACAGCCGATATCACGTACATCATCGGACGGCACTCCTATTGACGAGCTCTCGGCTCCTGCCCGTCGCAGCCTCTCCGCGGCTTTTAGGGAACATATCGTGACATACCGGGACCACGTCCAGGTAGCAAATTTGTCCCAGGACACCCCTCGGAATCTTGCGAATACACCCGAGGTGCGGGGGACGCTGGTCAATCTTCTCACGCGGGATCGAGATGACCAGTTCCTACCCGCTCGTCAGGCCGAATACACCCGGCCTGGCGTTGATATCAATCGGAGAGATGACACGTCGGTCCGTTCCAATCCCTCGTCTCCGGCGGGACAGGGTAGGCGTCGACGAGGCTGGAGTGAGCTCTTTTTCGCGAATTCCACACTATCTCGCGTCTGACACGATACACAGCCCGACTGAATGCCGATGGCGACGAAATAGATTCTGATGAGGATGACAATGTGTCGCCGTACACACGTCGCCTGCGAATGCGCTTCGCCTACGGCACGCCAAGCATGGAGCACCAGGCGACGCGATCCCATACAGTCACCATTGAGGATATCCTCTGGCGGACATCTGGAAGTGACAGTGAAGCGGATGCACTGTCCCCGGATGCGACTGAAAGCTGTTATTCGCCTTTCCAGGGCTCGCCTCCTCGGCCATCAGTCCGCTATCCACACCCGCTCCCGACGCCGGTCGAGGACATGTTGGTATACCCCACCACCAAATCGCCTCAACGATCACGGGCGATTCGTGTGTCAAAATATGCCAGTCTTGCTGGTCGGTGACTCCATCTCTTGGCCATTTACCCACCGCTTTTCGCAGTCCGTCTTGAGGTTGGACGTTTTGGTTATACAAGTAGATTGGTTGATCTCCACTCCTT
>QFEF01004288.1:0-10342 GCA_003316035.1 Neoboletus subvelutipes | reverse complement strand
ACGGAGAATGCTCAGCTCGTCTTTGCAAAACTTCTAGATAGGCTGATCGCTCTCAAGGACAGAGATGCCTCCCCATATAGAGAACTCGCCTCAAAGCCATCGGTTATCAACAAGCTAGTCGAATCCTCTGAGCACGAGGTGCGGGAGATTGCCCACCACATCAATCACATCCTCGCTGCTTTTGCTTCCGGCGGCGCTCTTAGTGATCCATGTGGACCTGGGGGCCGACATGACAACGACTTTCCAACTTTCCGCGATATCGCCATCCTCCCCACAGCAGATGAGATTCTCAGCACCCAGCCCCCTTTCATCAGACCCGCTTCTGTTCTGGACGATCCGGAGGCGTCCGATAGTCGCGTCGCGGATTACCTAGACAATACTTTTCGTATGCTCAGGGAAGATATGATTTATGACATGCGTGAAGAGCTCCAAATTGCGCTGAAGAAGAAGCCTGGGCGGCATCGTGGCTTCCACATGAATGGGCTCTCCATGGTCGATGTCTACACTGGCTCGCAGGATAGAGGCTCCCGTTGGGGGCTCGTCCTTCAATGCCATCATGACTTCCCACAGCTCTATGCGTTAAAGGATTTCGATGCTAGGAAAAAGTTCCTCTTGAACGATCCTGTTGGGTTCAAGATTCTCAGAAACCAATCGCTCGCTTGCCTTATCGCAGATGAAGAGATCACTTCCTTCGCTACTGTTCACCGTGTAGATGATCTACTCGCCCAGAACCCCCCCAAGATCGTCCTCCAGCTGGAAGGTGAAGCCAGCACATCCAAGACCCTCCTTCGCTTAAGCCTCGCCAAACGCGTACGACTCCTTCAGATCGATACTGCCTTATTTGCATACGAACCGGTCCTCAAGGCACTTAGGAACATGCAACTTGTTCCCCTGTCAGATGAATTGTTGTTCTGGGGCGAGGGGGCGACGCTTCAATCGCCCTCCATGCAGATCGACGAGATCGTAGGACCACTTTCGCAGGATCCCTCCGTGGACCTCCAGTCGATCCTCACCATGTCCAAATCGGTCCACCTCGATAGCTCTCAAGCAGATTCTCTCCTTGCTGGACTACGCCAGCGTGTAGCGTTGATCCAAGGACCCCCAGGTACGTATTTACTCCTCAACCATTCAATCGTATGCGCATTCTCATTTATGTTGTCTATCAGGTACTGGAAAGTCTTTCATTGGCGCCCTTCTCGCTAAGGCGATCCATGAACACACATCTCAAACAATCCTCGTGGTGTGTTACACCAATCACGCCCTTGATCAATTCCTCGACGATCTCATCGGGATCGGTATTGCTGCTGACTCGATCGTTCGTATCGGTGGACGTGCAAGTGCGACCGTGCAGCACCTTTCGTTACAGTCCCAGGAACGCACCAAACACCCACGCTCTAGAGCAGAGTGGACCCTCATCGAACAAGCAAAGTCCAGGTCTTGCTTTCTGGTGGAACGGTTACAGAGTTCTTTCCAAGCACTTGCAAAAGCAGACAAATCAATCTCGTTCAACGATATATTCACCCACATTGAATTCGAAGATCCCGAGTTTTGGGATGCGTTCCAGGTTCCATCGGGGCCTAACGGATCGCGGATCATGGGGAAGAGGGGAAAGCCTTTACAGCCGGATTATCTCATATGGCAATGGTCGAATGGCTGGGATGCCGGGATATTGAAGAACCACCCCAAAGTGCGTGAGGCGGCATCGATCTGGAGCATGGATCCCCCTTCTCGTCAAGCGTTTCTCGCCAGGTGGAAAGGAGACATCATGAAAGGTGTTGTTGCGGATCTGTGCAACGTTGGCAGTGATTATAACGACGCTCAAGATGAGCTCGCTCGCAGGTTCGGAGAATCTACTGTGACATTGCTGAAACAAAAGAGGATCATCGGGTGTACGACTACTGGGGCAGCCAAGTATGCTGAGGATCTTGCCGCAGTTAGCCCGGATGTATTACTCGTCGAAGAAGCTGGTGAAATCCTGGAGAGTCATATCCTGACAGCGTTGGGCAAAAAGACGAACCAGATGATTCTTATTGGCGACCACAAGTACGCATTGGTTTCGCGCAACGCATCATACTTGAACACTATACTCATGCCCATCCCAGACAACTCCGTCCGAAAGTCAACAGTTATCAACTGACGGTCGAGAAAGGGGAAGGTTTCGATCTTAATAGATCGCTCTTTGAACGCCTCGTATTGAAGGAGTTCCCTCATCAAACTCTGTCGACGCAGCACCGTATGAGGCCTGAGATCTCCACTTTCATCCGGGAACTCACTTATCCCGAGCTCATCGACCACCCGAGTACACAAAACAGGCCCGATATCCGTGGTGTTCAATCTAACATCATCTTCGTCAATCATGATCATCCCGAGGACGAAGAGATGCGGGTCGCGGATCGCAGGGACGCTGAGTCCACGTCATCAAAGCAGAACACGTACGAAGCAGAGATGGTCCTCAAGATTGTGCGTTACCTCAAACAACAAGGATACAAGAGCGCGGACATGGTCGTCCTGACCCCGTACTTGGGTCAACTGTTTAAGCTTCGTGGTGCGCTGCAGAACGAGAACGACCCCGTTTTGAATGATTTGGATGCAAACGACCTGCAAAGGGCTGGGTTACTGGGTCAATCGGGCCAGGTGGCTACCAAGGCTGACCAGCCTGGGATACGATTGGCGACCATCGGTAAGGTTTCCACAAAGTACTAGCATGACATCTGGTATATGTAACCACCTCGATAGATAATTACCAGGGAGAAGAAAGCAACATTGTCATCGCCAGCTTGACTCGGTCAAATCCCAACAGTAGCATCGGATTTATGGATTCCCCTGAGCGTCTCAACGTTCTTCTCTCTCGCGCACGGGACGGATTGATTCTGATTGGAAACTCGCACACGTTCCTCCATTCCAAGAGAGGAGCCGGGCTTTGGACTCAGTTTTTCTCGATGCTGGACAAAGGACAGTATGTCTACGACGGCTTTCCGATCAAGTGTGAGAAACATCCATCAAGGACTGCAACCCTCGCGCAGGGCGGAGAGTTTGACACTCGAGCTCCTGATGGTGGATGCACTGAACCCTGGTAAGCCTCGTCGAGTTTTCTGTTTCAACGCGTCGTTTCACTCACTGTTTCGCTAGTGGTGTGCTTTTGAAATGTCAGCTCCACCCATGTCCGAAGAAATGTCACCCATTGCGATCAGCTCCTGGTCAGCCTGACGTCCATTCCTCCATGCTGTGTATGCACCAGCTTCGGGATAAGTGCTCCGTTGGCGTCCATGTGATGTCCTGGAAGTGTCATCAGGGGCGTCCGGCAAGTTGTTCCGCATGCGATCATCTGGCCAAGCGTCTCGAGAAGCAGGCCGCGTTGGATATGAAGGCCCAAGAGGAACGCGACAAAGCGCAGCACGAGCACGACATGAGGATGACCGAACTCCAGGCGAAGCTGCAATACCAGCAGGAGGCGATGAATGATATCCAGGCATGGAAAGACAGAGAGAACGAGATCAAGCAAAAGGAGAAAGACATCGAGGATATGAAGCAAAAGATTCGTGATGCAGAAAATGCGGCGAAGCAGGCTGCTGCAAAGGCCAAGGCGAATGCGTCGTCTCAGAGTCCATCCCAAGGTGCTACCAACGGTCCTCCTTCCAATGCAGCCGCGCCACCTCGTCCCATGTTCCCGTCTCCTGCGAGAGACAAGTGGGAGAATCAGAAGCGTGTAGATGGGGTGCAAAATGACGCCATCGACAAGATCATGGACATGACCGGGCTCGAAGAGGTCAAGGAGCAGATTTTGCGGATCAAAGGTAGCCTTGACACGATGCGTCGTCAAGGGGTGCCTATCGACAAGGAGCGTATCAATCTCGTCCTTCTTGGGAACCCGGGGACAGGTGCGATGCGTTGTGGCACATGAAGAAGTAGGGCGTTGAACTCCACCTTTTAGGAAAAACCACGGTTGCGAGGCTTTATGCACAATTCCTCGAGTCCATCAAGGCGCTCCCGGGGAATGCGTTCCTGGAGACTACGGGCTCCAAACTCTCTTTCGAAGGAGTACAAGGCGCTCAGAAGCTCATCGATGACGCACTAAAAGCCGGCGGGGGTGCCATCTTCATCGACGAGGCCTATCAGCTCGTCACTGAGCACGATCAGTCTGGAAGACAAGTTTTGGATTTCCTGCTCGCAGAGATGGAGAACAGGGTTGGCACGCTCGTGTTTATCCTCGCCGGGTACAGCAAGCAGATGGAAAAGTTCTTTGAGCATAACCCGGGGCTGCCAAGTCGAGTACCCTATCAACTCACGTTCGCGGATTACACCGATAAGGAGTTGCTGTCGATGTTGGAGGATCTCGTTTACAAGCGCTACAATGGTCGGATGAACGTCGAAGACGGCATCAATGGACTGTACGCTCGCATTGCCGTCAGGCGGCTGGGTCGCGGGAGAGGCAGGCCCGGCTTCGGGAACGCCCGTGCATTGCAGAACATGTTTGCCAAAGTCCGTGAACGCCAGGCTGAGCGAGTCGAGAAAGAGCGTCGGTCAGGGATGCAAGTGGACGACTTCCTCATAACGAAGGAGGACCTGATTGGACGTGATCCGTCTCAAGTTTTGCCCAGCAGCGCACCCTGGGCGAAACTCCAAGGGCTGATCGGCTTAGAGTCCGTCAAGGATTCTGTGCGCAACTTTTTCGCGCTTCTGGAGACGAATTATCAGCGAGAATTGGCGGAGAAGGAGCCGATGCAAGTTTCTCTCAACAGGGTCTTCCTCGGTTCGCCGGGGACAGGGAAAACGTCGGTCGCCAAGTTGTATGGTCAGATTCTTGCGGACCTTGGGATGTTGAGCAACGGTGAAGGTGAGGCGGACGTGTCCATCCTCATCCTACGTCGTATCGCGATGCTAAGACTACGTCTTGTCAGTGGTGGTCAAAAATCCGGCAGACTTTGTCGGGGCCCACTTGGGACAATCGGAAAAGAACACAAAGTCGATTTTGGAGAGTACACGAGGGAAGGTGCTCGTCATTGACGAGGTCCGTCGTATCGTATTGTTTGTCTCAGCGAACGGAGTATCTGATGATCGTCTAGGCGTATATGCTGTATAGCAAGAATGCGACGGATCCTTACAAGACCTCGGTCATCGACACGATGGTTGCTGAGATCCAAAGTGTTCCCGGCGAAGATCGGTGTGTCCTTCTCCTTGGATACAAAGACCAGATGGAGGAAATGTTCCAGGTAACGTCGTCGCCGTTTCGGATGTATCTGCATTAAACCTGACACCACCGTCCTCAGAACGTCAACCCTGGACTTGCTCGACGATTTGCGATTGAGAACGCCTTCAACTTTGAGGACTTTACAGAACCCCAGCTCATGAAAATCTTGGAATACAAGCTCAAGGACCAGGATTTGTCTGCCACAGACGACGCCAAGGAGGTGGCGCGCGAGCTGCTGAGTCGAATGAAGAACCGCCCCAACTTTGGAAATGCGGGAGAGGTCGAAAATCTGTTGGGGCAGGCCAAGGCACGGTATCAGAAACGCATGGCATCCGTTCCTGCTTCCGAAAGGATGGACGTCGTGTTCGAGCCTCAGGACATCGATCCCGATTTCGACAGGGGTCAGAACGCGTCTGCAAACCTCGCAAAAATGTTCGCGGACATCGTGGGATGTGATGAAGTCATAAGGAAACTCGACAGGTACCAAAAGATCGCTCGGGCGATGAAGGAAAAGGGTCTCGATATGCGTACCCAGATCCCGAGCAACTTTGTTTTCAAGGGACCACCAGGTCGGTGGTAGCCGGTCAAGGATCCCCATAAATTACTCACGCAGAACAGGTACGGGAAAGACGACGACGGCTCGGAAGCTCGGTCATGTATACTACGACATGGGTTTCCTGGCCTCCAAAGAAGTAGTCGAGTGTTCCGCGACCGACTTGGTCGGACAATACGTCGGGCATACAGGACCGAAAACAAAGGGAGTCTTCGAGAAGGCCCTTGGCAAGGTACTCTTCATCGACGAAGCTTATCGACTCAGTGAAGGTCATTTCGCGAAAGAAGCGATGGACGAGATTGTGGGATTGATGACTCACGAGCGCTTCATGAACAAGCTCGTCATCATCCTGGCTGGCTATGATCACCAGATGAACGAGCTGTTAGCGGTCAACCCTGGCCTCTCCAGTCGTTTCTCCGAGGAGATTATCTTCCAGAATATGTCCTCGGAGCAATGTCTGGAGCTCCTTGATAAGGACCTGCAGAAGAATAGGATCATCGTTTCCGAACTCAACGACAAGACCTCATCAACTTACATCGAAATGCAAGATGTCATCGCTCAGATGTCCGCACTTCCATCCTGGGGTAACGGCCGCGATGTTAAGACACTCGGGAAGAGGTTGACTCAAAAAGCCTTTGCTAACCTAGCTAATGGTGGGACCTCGGAGTCGCTCTCAGCTGGAGAGGCCCTGGACGTCATGAAATCGATGCTGCAGGAGCAGCTGGCCCGGCGAGGAATAGCTTGCACCGTGCCCTCCTCCTGTTCCATGCCAATGGCAAGCATGGATGGCCCTGCGCCACCACCGTCTTCCATGTCCACATCGACGAGTCAGGCAACCAAGCGTGCTCCACTGCCGCCCCGTCCATCTTCGCCCCCGAGCAAGCGGCCTAAACAACCAGGTTCGAAGAATACCTCGCGGGCAGACCCATCGACCAAGCAACGCTCCAAGCGCACCCCTCCACCTGCAAAGGCACCGACTGGTGATGAGCCTCCGAACTATAGAGTCGCACGACGGGATGCTGGGGTCTCTGACGCTGTGTGGAATCAACTTCAGGCAGACATTGCTGCAGAGGAGGAGGCGAAGCGGAAAGCTGCGGAAGAGGAACAGCGTCTGGAACAAGAGGTCGAGAAGGCTGAGAAGCAGAATCAAACTGCGCGGGAACGGGCGGCGGCACTACAACATGCTATGGTTGCGGCCAAGGACAACGTGGAAAAGCAGCGTGAGATTGAACGTCAGCTCGCAGAAGCGCGCCGTCGCGAAGCGGAGGTAAGAGCGGCAAGGGAAAGGGCCGCTGCTGCCCTGAAGAAGAAACAACAGGAGGAAGAGGAAAAGAGACAAAAGGCGCTAGAGATGCAGCAAAAGCTTGCTCACATGGGACTTTGTCCCATGGGATATGTGTGGATCAGACAGGAAACCGGGTACAGATGTGCGGGGGGTTCACATTTTATGTCGCTTGGCCAACTTGGTATGTAACAGCCTAACTGTAACTGCAACTCTGGTGTATGTGGGATTATTACTCGCTGTAGCCGGGTGCGACGAGCGTCGAAATGATCAAATTCCTTGTATGTACTGCGTATCTAGGCTCGCCGTACCGCAGATTGGTTCCATTGGAATCTAGATGCATTCTGTATTATAATATGGGTTGGCATTGTTGCACTTAGAAGCCAGATGGTAATATCTTATTGCGACTCTCCACGCCAATCAAGTTCAATTGGGACGCGGCAGCACTCCCCGAGTGGACATTGGCCTTCAATAGACCCTATGACACAGACTCGGGGTGTTTTGAGTGTATCATCTTTCGTGCAAAGTTAGATGAGGTGTATGCCGAACAGCCGCCTTCAGGTTGCTACTACGGTCCTGACCAAGTTGTAGACGCCGAGGGTATTATAGCCGCGGTTGTGGACCACGTTTGATGAAATTGCATTGTCGCGACAAATGATAGTGTACGTATTGGAACGCCTAGCAGACGGAAGTTGTGCAACTCAAGACATGAGTCGGCTCACATGTGGTCGGAGTTTCCTCTATGGAATCACGTTCCTCATTTAGCCAGAACCTGTTCGAGAGATGCCTTGCCAATGTGTGCCCGGGGGGTGATGCAACAAGGGAAGGTCAATAAATGGCTAGGAAAGGGATCAGAGTCACAATCGAGATCGAGGAGCCGTGAATGCAACTCACCGAGTTAGACCTTTCAAATATTCTGCTTCGAATGTGATATTCTTCCCCTCCGCATCCTTGGCAAGATTGAAATCGAGCGTCGCTAGCATCGTCATCATAGCACACCAGAGGGACGCATCGGCAGCGTGTCGACCTGAAGACGATGAGCATGTGTACCAGCGCAGCTAGATCAATGTGTAGTACACAGCTGCTTACCTGGACATACTCTCCTCCCAAACCCGAAGACGAAGTCGGGTTTGTCTTCAGTTAACATCCCTTGAGCATCTAAAAACCTCTCAGGGAAGAATTTCTCTGCATCGGGGTATCGACTTTCATCGCGGGTCATTGCCCTGATGAAACTGTAAACACTTCTGCGCAGGAAATCGAAAGGACATCGACTGCACACCAAACGTTTCCAAAGACAGTTGCCCCTGTCAGAATAAATGTCATTATTAGCGATCTCGTGAATACGTCTAAAATACCTTTGGGAATGTAGAAACCGTTGTAGATATCACTACTCGTAGTGGCATGTGGAACACCTTTAGGACCATCAGTAAAGTTGTTTGGAAGATCGAGTTCATGATCGTACCAAGAGGAGCTGGTGGCTGCCATCTCAATGTTTCGCGTAGTATCGCTTCGACATATGGCAAGGACGATCTGTCATGGAATTCGGGTAATCTATCGGTCCCAACGATAGCGTCGATTTCTGCCTGTGCACGTTTCCAGATGCGAGGGTTCTTAACCATTGCAAGCGTGAACGACATTATTGATGAGCTTGTCTGTGGGCTTTGTAAGCATTGCATTCGCCTCCTAGGATACACCACATACCGTCTCTACAGAAGCTACGACCAAGGAATCAGTCCAACCGTCCACAGTTCGCATTCCCGGAACCTACCTAAGAAAGCAGTCGAGGAGGTTTGTTTAAGAGCCCTTTCATATTCCAAACGATATGAATCATCGAACTTCTCCATCCGGGTAATATGATTCGATACCATCGAGGGGTTAACATCTTCCTTGGATTCCTAAAGCAATATCAAGCCATTTCCAGCTTGTTCACAAGCAAGGCGGCCAAGACTTACCATTCGCTTCTGTATATACTAGTACGGTTTCTCGACCATCTCGACACTGCACTCACGGGCCACTCTCGCTTCACGTTTGATCCAGGACCCAGGAAGCCACTCAGGTATGTGCAGCACTTCGAAACGGTGTCAAATGAAGTTGTGTTTCAAGTATATCCAAATGTGCTCACAAAACGGGAACGTCTTGACGAGGAATTCCTTCTCTGGCGTTAATGCCGGAAGTGATGCTTCGATGAAGTTGTTGATAATCGATATCATCTGGTCATTGCGAGGGCTTAGATCGTAGTCATATACAGAACGCATGGTGATCGCGGCAGCAAACCTGCAGGACTCTGAGAATCCTCAAAGATGACTCCAATTGAAACGAAATGTCCTTACGTCGAGTAGTGAGATGTGTAGTCGTTGGGATTGTCTATCATACTTAAGATCAACTGGCGTGCTTTGCAGAGTTGCATCGGGTGAAAGCTGGCAGCTGCATCGGCGCGGAATGTCTGATGGAATATCCTGCGGCATAACCTCCAATGTTCACCATAGTGCTCAAAACCGAAGTTGGGATCATGTCCATACCTGGAGGTGCATTCGTCAATGTCTGGTCTATCACAGGACACTTCATTGCGTCGAAATTAGAGAGGGATCTACTCACGGTTTAACTGTTGCTATGAATGGACGATCGGAGTATATCTGCGATCGTTTCTCGAGCAGCTCCGTCGCAACCGAGGGTGAGTTCAGGACCACGACATCCATATCCAAAAGTCGGATGTACATTATATCACCTAAGAATTGTCGGAGTCACGCATTCCTACTTCGCACTACTGCACTCACCATACTTTGCCCGCCATTCTGTATAAGTCCTGAAGGGTTCTTCAATATTGACAGAGAGAGCGCTTCCCAAGAACGGTAAAGGGGTGGGGCCAGGGGGGAGAGGATATCCTTTCCTCTCGATGCGATTCTGAACAAGCCGCCGAATCATGTCCACGGACACAACCGTGAGTGGAATGAGTGCTGCAAGCTGTGTAGTTGAAATGGTCCACTCCATCGTTGCAGTGGGGATTGTATGCAATGGCAGTCCCCCCCACGAGGGCATCATCTTATATCTATCAGGATGTTCGGTTCAGCAGTTCGACTCATCGGCTAAATTCCTGACAGAAAGAATGGTCCGCGAATACAAGAGTGTGGAAGTCTCCCCATGTAACCTGCGCTCATTGCTGTAATCTGCCATAATCTGCCTTCTGTTGATCAAGCTCAATTCAATCAATTATCAAAGGCGTAGTTTTGGAGTACAATCGTTCCCACCTTGGTAAAAATGTCTAGTGCGACTCGAGTGCAAATTTCATAAACAACACATTCTCGATACGTGAGGGGTCCTA
>QFEF01004280.1:0-11607 GCA_003316035.1 Neoboletus subvelutipes | reverse complement strand
AAAACGACTTGGGGACCAACGATCTGTTGATTCGAGAATCAAAGGGGAGGTCGATTCTTTCAAAAGGATGAACCTACGATATTAATGAAAACAAAAGAGACCGTTGCCTCTTGTGTCTCCCCGACTTTGGAGACTTTGCAGGACTACCCCCAGACGGGAGACCCTCTGTGCTACCAGCCGTGCTTCCAGGACAGGCACTGCCTTCCATGCTATTTCGCTGGCTTTCAGGCTCACGACAGCCTTTGACATCGACAACGACGCTCGACAACATTCGAGCACAGTCCGAATTCATAGGGATGACCACCACCCGTTCATCGACGAACCTCACCTCAATCTCCTTTTGTGTGATGTCCATAGTCACTTCGCGAACGCGAGCGACCAAGCCCACCGCTCGATCAAGCATGTGGATGCTCGACGGGGGCTCGAGGTACAGAACGGAAGTAAGGATTTGCAACTGTGACGACCACGCAGCAGGAATGGTCGCGCCGGGGCCAAGCTTATGCAGAGGGAGGACACTCGGAAATGCCAGGCCGTAAAGAATTGTGGGGTGAGGGGATGGTGGGACGAGACTGATTAACATCGCGTAGATGCATGCAACAGATTAAGATGCAGAGTAGTATAAAGTCTAAGGAGAGAAAGCAAGGTGCAGCTCGCGGACGTCGTCGACGTCCAGCACAAAGAGCAATTGGGTGCTCGCCTGTCGGTTTTCAGTTACCGTAATACGCGAGTTTACGTTAACTTCTTTTTTACCGGACATTGAGTTTGTGTGTGCCCAGCTTCTCCAAGCTGAGCCGGGCGAACAGTACGCTGAATGTTTCAGGTCGAGCCAGAGGGATATCTAGCTAGCAAGACTAGCCTAGTAGATTCGTATGATCATTGCCAGGAGAGCTATGTAGTTACACGCGTCACAACCATGTCACAACCAATGTGCAAGGAATCTGAGTAGGGAACACGCAGGACACAGCACAGGGAATCTGGAAGGGATCCAGCGTAGAACGTCGCCACGTTAAATTCATGTTCAACCCGGGGCACTCCGTCCTGTGCTGCAATAGATCCGACATGGAGTTCAGATTGGCACCAAGACGCGTGTTCAGACGATCGAACGTTCGGCACAGGGATGGCACGCGTTGGCACTGCATTGCTCGGGTCGACCGCAACGCTCGACTGTGCATCACAGTAGAAGAGGGGGAGAAGTCGGATAGGGCATCGCATCTGAGATGTTCCTGGCACATTCATAGTGAAATCGCAGCACGCAGAACAAGTGAGGCACGATGACAAACCTACAGTCATCGGTTCTACCAGCACCATTTATACCGGACGCGGACGCATGTAGGGTTAGAGCCTTTCTTTCTTCTTGTATCCCCTTGCCACATTGCTTTCCCCGTTGGCGCCATGGGTGCAAACCATAGTCAGCCCAAGGATCACAAGGAAGAGCGCAAGGCAAAGCGCTCTCCAACGCTACCAACGCTGCTCGGCAAGACTTCGTCGCGGCTGAACCTGCTCAATTTTGGTAGGCGGTCGCCGCAGCCCCCAGCGACGCCGGTGACACCGCAAGCGGTCATGGTCATCGAGCTCGCCGCTGGGCAAGGCACAGCATCCCCGGAGGCATCGGCGGCGGACCCGGAGGACCGGCCGGAAATGACCGTCGAGGTGAGTCAATTCCCCCTCTTTATCCGGCTATGGCCTGATTGCGCGCCTGCTGTGGCCGATTGCACTCCCGACATAAATACGCACCTCGCTTTCTCGCTTTCCCCCATCTTTTCTCTTCACATCCACAATCATCAGGACCAAGAGTCCGACCTCGCAATCGTCATGCCCCCACAGCCCGCGACGGTAGCCTGCCAAGTGAGTTTGTGGAATCACCCTTGCAACCAGCTCTACCATGATCCATCCGTCGATCTCTCGCGTCTTACCTTCTTGATACGAACCCGATGGCTCTGACGATGACTTTCTCGACCTGGCTTGGTGGATTCTAGTACCGCACAGGACGTACCCTCGGTAGCGGCACGTATGCAATCGTGAAGGAGGCAATTCATATCAAGACTGGGCAATACTATGCTTGCAAAGTCATCAACAAGAAACTCATGGAGGGGAGGGAGCACATGGTATGTACCTCTATAGCTTCTCGTCGATACCGCGATCTGCTCGTAAGGCCGCGGGGTTTCCTAATTCCCCAGTCCTGTGGGTAATCGCGTCCACATACACTCCCTGCGCGTGGTCGTCTCCCGTTTAGTCCCCATGGTATTGTTGATCAGTATTCTTAATGCACGCTGATCGTAACATCACGCCTGATCTCATGGGCGCCGTCTTCTTGGCCTACCCTGTACCCTTGAATTTATTTACGGTTGCTGACCAGCGGGTCCTTAGGTCCGTAACGAGATTGCAGTACTCAAGCGAGTGTCCATTGGTCACCCTAATATCGTCACACTGCATGATTACTTCGAGGTGGGAACAATCACAACCGATCAGAACGTGTCATTCATCATCACGTAGACTGCTCACAACCTATACCTCGTCTTTGACCTCTGCACAGGTGGCGAGCTCTTCGACAGTATATGTGCAAGGGGGCAATATACCGAAGCGTGAGTAACACAAGATTCTATCCGAACGCGTTGAAATCTCATTTAGCAACGCAGTGACGCTGCCGGGCTCATACGCACCATTTTTGGTGCAGTCAAATATATCCACGACTGTGGTATTGTCCATCGTGATCTGAAACCCGAAAACCTGATTTTCCGTTCCAAGCCCGAGAAGACGTCAGAGATCATGATTGCTGACTTTGGGCTCAGCCGTGTCATGCCGGACAGTAAACTCAGCATGCTTACGGAAGTCTGCGGGACGCCGGGTGTAAGCTCTCTTCTAGCAGGCGTTTCAGCTCGCTGAGATGTTTACAGTACATGGCACCAGAGATCTTCAAAAAGAGTGAGCCTTTCTTCGGAAATCATCCAGCATTCACTCAGGTTTTTTGATGTAGCCGGTCACGGAAAGCCCGTCGACATCTGGGCCATGGGTGTTATCACGTATTTCTTACTTGCCGGTATGTGTAACCATTCGTATGTGTCTGCAGAGCCATCTAATATCCGCCACCAGGCTACACGCCATTCGATCGTGACAACCAGAGGCAAGAAATGGAGGCTATCATTGCGGGTGACTACCGTTTTGAGCCAGGTAAGCCCCTAGACACCTCGTGGACTGTGATTTATTGACCCCCCGCAGAGGAGTATTGGTGCAACGTGTCGGAGACCGCTCGTAGCTTTGTTTCTACCTGCCTCACGGTCGATCCGGAAGCGCGTCCGACAGCTGAGCAAATGCTCCAACATCCATGGCTCACTGCAGAAGTCCCGCACTTCGTGGAGGCAGCCAACGGCGAGCCAACGGATTTGTTGCCACATGTCAGAAAGGCGTTCAATGCAAGGAGGACATGTATGTTTCGTATCCGTTTCGTCCAGGTAATGTGTATATTGACGATTGTACTGGTCCGCGCAGTCCGTAAAGCCGTATTCAGCATGATGGCGATGAAGCGCATGTCGATGCTCGCTCACCACCTCACACCTGAGCAACACCAACTCAACGAGGATGTGTACCAATTCAAGCAAGAGTCCGAGAAAGAGAGTCTCGAGCATGTGGATGTTCTCCACCACCACAACGCAGATTCAAGCAGTCAAGACGGCGCAACCTTACGCCCACCTGCAGTTTCCGAAGGCACCATTCAGCCTCAAGTCAAGGAGGATGCATCTATCAGCCAGGGATCTGCAGCAACTGGCTCTGAACCACCATCTGACCATGTTCCCTCTGTCGTCCCCGCAGAGCCTGCCAAGGAGAGCAAAGAAGTCACAGAGAAACTGGCAGCAGTGAACCTAGCTGCCAGCGCAAAGGTAAGCGGTGCAACAAAGCGGGCTTGATTTTCCCGTCGTTTGGCGGCTGTTTGTAAGCGTGGATGATACACTTTTTTTTTTTCTCATTGAGTGGTTTTACTGTGTTTTGAGAATCCAGATCCACCGTCCGTTCTACTTAGGACCTTTCTTCTCATTTCGTTATATATCTCGCATTTCGTATGCTTAATAAACGACCCGTTTTGGTTTTGGTTTTACAGAAGGTCTTTAACCGGTTCACGAGGAGCGGCAAGTGAAAGCACATATGACCTCCGGCACAGGCTTGGAACGCATCGGTAATCGATTGGGGGGGTGGCTTCTCAGATCTGGACGAGTTCAGGAAAGATGGACGCATCTACGATCTGTACACGTATTGAATACTCATGACCCACACAGATATCACTAGGGATTGTGTACTTGTGGCTCTTGTTCAGAATTGTCCTACTACCATCGTCGAATCCTGTTAGATCTTGGTCATTCCAAAGGGTGGTTCGTGATCTCGTCTCGGCAGTTCAGACACTTAAATAGCGAAACTGTGCCCTATACCGCCGGAAGGACTTGACCGGGACCGCTCGCGACCACACAACCACGTAAGTACGTGAAGAGTACAATGGATTCATAAGACTGACCATATATATCAATAATGACAATGCAGTTAGAACAAAGCGATGCGATAGATGTGACGAAGAGGCAGGAAGAACTGCAAAGAATGACGATCCCATAATCATACACCTAACATGCATGGAAAAAAAGAACAAAAAGTAGTGCGATTAGGCTAAGACTATACTCGTAACGATGCCAAGTCCGATGCCGAATGCGGGAAACAGACCCCACGACGCGTCCCACTCGGGTGCAGGCCTTACAACCGTTTGCCAGTCGAGATGCCGAGCGCGATGATGAGAACTTCCCATGCGACGTCGAGTGCACACCAGAGCCCCTCGTCGTCGATGCCCAAGGCGCATACGTTTCGCCAGAGGCCGTTGACTGCCATCATGTGTGTGAGGAAGGATTGGGCGTTGTGGCTCGTCGCGAGCTTGCTGGCGAACTGTTGGAGGAGAGTGAGGACGTCCTCGCTCGTAGGATCGTCGCGGTAGAGCGGGTGGGGTGCTGGGCAAGGCAGGAGAGACGCAAGCAGGTGGTCGATGCGTTTTGTGTAGAGGAAAGTTGAGAGTTGAGGGAAGACTTCCGGTGCAGGGATGCACAAGGGCACCACAGGCACAGATACGGTGGATCCAGTAACATCTGGGCAAGGGACATTGGATTTGGGAAGGATGGGGAGATTCGCGCAGTGAGTCGCGAGAATGATATTGTGGATAGGGAAGAGAGTCACGCGGCGCTTTGTGGCAGGGGGGACGTGGCGAGAGTAAACGGCGAGCATGTGCGTCGGCATGTCGGAAGAGAGGTCGTTGATGGCCACTGCGAGTGCTTTAGGGAGAACATTGGACACAGGTTCAGCTTTGACGCCTGCAAGGACTCGGAGCATTCTACAGAGGTGAATGAGCGATTGAAGATTATGTACTCTGGAAACCAGTTGAACTCACTCAGGGCCAAGGCACTGGAGGCCTTCGCGGATATAACTCAGTTCCGTGTCTGCCAGCTCGGGCGCAATGGATGTGATCGTGTGTTTCGCGATTCCGCGGAAAGCAGGACGAGACAGATATCTTGGGAGGGTCACATTGGACATAGAAACAGCAACGGTCGAGTCTGACACCTGGACGTCTCCCGAGGGGATAGGAAGCTCGATGTTGATCAGGGAGGGCTGGGACTTTGCGGTGTTCTTGTGCTTGGCGTGCTCGACCGCATATCGAGGGTGGTGAGGACCACCCGCTGATCTGGCACGGCGGCGACGAGAAGCACCTTGGATGCCACCTCGAACTTTGGACTTGGCAGTTGCAAGTCTGGCGGTGGGAGGGGTGTTTTCCTCATCGCACCGGCGAGAAAAGTTGGAGGTTTGAAGGGGCATGATGAAGCTGCAATGCGTTTGTCTTGGACGAGTGATGAGGCGACATCGGACTGGGTTCTTATAAAGCAATAATTGGTGGGCAATAGCGAAATCGTTACCTGGAGAGCGTGACAGTCTCGTACCGTGACACAAATCGCAATCAACGAAAAATTACCACAAAAGGGAATAAACTCACGTTTTTTTCTTACCTTATAGGGCAATTTGTGGACCCACATGCGCCTACAGATTGCTTAATCGCACGCAATCCATCACGATGACTGCCATCTCAACAATAGCACTCACGGCAGCTCCATTCTACCATTCGTGGTCTCTTGGATGTCCCTGTTTCAGATGCGGTGGGACTCGTCACCAATCCAATGCGACGGTGCTTTACAGCTTGAGACATGCGGTTATCCTACCGCCGTCTTGTGTGGCGGGCAGTGCCACGTACTCGATGGAGGACAATGCTCGTGCCAGCTTTCATGCAGCGATGGCGTGTCGCGGCCTGAGGAACACCAGAGAAAGGGGGTCAGAACCTTGTCGCATCACACTTGCCTTGCAGTCTGAGGGGCCTTCACTCTTTCTTTGCGGAGTAAGACTCGGAGGACAACATCTTCCCATAAACGGGAGGGAAGGAGGTACCTGGCCAGATTCCCTACTGTCAGTTCTATCTTACCGTAGCATTACCTTGGGTTACAATGCCAGTAGAACTCCTTTGTGTGTATCACATTGGATGACCGACGCTGCGTGCACTTGCCTCCCATTAAGCGGAGCGGTGTGACCAAGGTGAGTGGCACTTTGAGCAACGTAGGTCGTGAGGCGGGTAATATGCTCTTGGCCGTGTCGCGCTTTACAGATATCCGAGAGGTTGAAGATGCGGTAAGTATGGCGACTGTCCGGATGATTGCCTATCCGTTCACTTGCCATCCATTGAAAAAAGGCTGGTGACCCAAGGTGAGTAGCACTCAAAGATGGTCGTGGAGCTAGGTAATCAGCTCCTGGCTGCGTCGCGCTTTGCAGATACTTGCAAATACGGTGAGTATGGCGGGTGTCTGGATAATTAACTATCCATGCACTCACCGTCCGTTAAAGAGAGGGCGGTTATCCAAGGTGAGTGGCACTCAAAAATGGGCTGTGGAACTAGGTAATCAGCTCTTGGCTGCATCGCGCTTTGCAGATACCTGTAAATACGGCGGGTATGGCGGCTGTCTGGATGATTGATTGTCCATGCACTTGCCGTCCATTAAATGGGGGGCGGTGGCAAAGGTGAGTGGCACACCAATGGGCATTCCTTGAAGTTGGGTGACTGGTCTCTGCCGTGTCGATACCTATGCAGTAAGAGAGACGGCAAGCATGGCGACGTCTTCGTTCTAGGCAACTCTATCGGGTGAATTTATTTCAGGTGAGTGGCACTGAAGAATTGATTGAACATCGTCTCTAGAAATATTATTAGCGTGTCCGAGATGCTGTCTCCGAGGTAGGCCATAATAAATGAGACAGCGAGAGGGGATGGAAAGGGATGAAGAGGGAGGATGGGGGAGGATGGGGGATGACGGGGGATGACAAAAAAAGAAGGAAAGAGTGCAGAGGAATGTTTTCTGTTTGTGACGATCAAAGCGGAAAGGCGGAACAAACAACCAGACCCCACACTGCTTCAGTCCGCGGAATCAGTAAAATTGGGGGACATTTACAACAGTTTACAGGTGAAATGGATCCCCCAGACTACGGGAACATAATAGATCGTGACCGAAAGAAATTATCGGTGGGAGCATGTCTCACCTATTATCTCGTTCCCTTTCATTGACATGAGGCGCGTCTTGCGCGACGATCACGTGGTCACCGACGCGACACGGTCACATGACCTGCTCAGTCGGGAGTCGGCGAGACAAAGTCAACGAACCCGCGGGTTCGACAACGACAGCGAATTATCACCGCAAGACCAGAATCCATGCTGTAGCGCCGAAACGCAAAATGTCCACCACAACACAAATTCTGTTCAACTCGCCAGCATTACACTCGCTGAAACGCACCCAACTCGTCAAATTATGCAAGATTCATTCTCTCAAGGCGTCCGGCAAGAGCAAGGAGCTCATCGAACGATTGCAGCTCCACGCAAGGACTTTACCACCCGATGATCCGCTGAGCATCGCTACTCGGAGCGATAATCCGGACGCGAAGCCCGCTGCAGACAGCGACGACGAGGTGTCCAATTACTCTGGGGAAGGGAACACGCCCATATCTGATACCATATCTCGTCCCAGCGAACAATGGGAGGTCGTTATGGATACAATCACAGAGGTGGACGAAGAGACACTCAGGAGTAACCGAGGTGCCTCCGACCGTCAGGTGAGCGAGTTTGGTACGAATACATCCAAAGGTCGGTCTTGCGCACAACAGCAATCTTGGAGAGTCTTTTCTCATCAATCCTGTCAGCTTCTGTCACGTCGTCTCTCAGAGCTATAGCGACTTCTTTGGGATTGAAACGCAATACGTCCAAAACCATTGGCACAACATCATCGTCCTCTAGTCTCTCCAGCAAGGAGGCAGTCCAATCGTCCTCAACCATCCCCACTTCTGATCTAAAGGGTGGCTCCGAAGAACCACCAGTAGAGCCAATCCCTGGGCAGTCAACTCTCCAGGGTCTCCCCGTTCCTTCAGACGCACGACTCAGTCTCTCCCAGGCACCAACGACGACCACAATCCGCCTCGTTTCGAATTCCACCACAAATCCTGAATTCTTACTGTCTCCACCCAAACTTCAGCCGTTCGCCACTTCGTTCGACCTCGTCCCTGGCACGCCGGGAGGCTCCGGATCTTCCACAGTTCCTGTATGGCCATTCTCCCCAGGTGGAGCTGCACGGGAATCCTTGTACCCCCCTATCCCAACCTTTGAAGGGTTTAGTGCCTTGCATAAGCAGCAGTCCCTTCTATCTGCTCAATACGACAACTCGGATATGGATATAGACTTAGATGTCCCTGGCGGACTAGCGGTTCCGTCCATCCGCGAACCCACGCCGGAGAAGGTCAACACCAGTACACAGTTGAACACGGGTGCAACTCCCAAGTCCACCAAGAAGCCTTCTGCTGAGCCCGTTGACATCTTCTCCCCTGCTCCAAAGCCACAGAATGCCTCAACTCGCTCGAGACTAGCTATTCCCAGATCCGAGCCGTTCGTGTTTGGTTCACCGCTCCCCCACCATAACGCGTCGAACCTCCAATTCCGTACAGCCGCTCAGTCCGTCTTGGACGAGATGAACAAGAGACTTGCGGAAGCGGGCGTAGAGGCTGTTGATGCTAATGTCTTGAACAATCGCCGGCCTACGACCGAAGAATCGATAGAGAAACAACAAAGTAACGGTCCCCTTCGTGCTGGTGACGTGTTCGAGAAGCTTCATCAGAAACAGTTTGAGAAGATGGATTCAATAACTTCACATTATGCAGCGAAGCGCGGTGCTCAGAGTACCGATCCCGAGCCTATTCTGTCAAAGAAGAGGAAATCGAGCTTGGTCGTGAAGGAGAGGAAATTGGGGGTACCGGCTGCGCGTCACCGTCCTAACGGATCCAGAGTTGCCAGTGGTACTTCTGTGAAGACGCTTCCTGGCGGATTTGGCGAGGAGGGTGACGAAGACGACGAGGTCGCAGACAGGCATTTGTCGAAGCGGCTTCGTGTTGAACGAGAGGAATCAGATGCCCCCGCACAGCCGGAAAGAATCTCACTAGCTCTGACGCCTCACCCCGAGGAGGAAGCTCTGAAACAGAAGGAAAGGGAAGTAATCCGTCGCAGACTTGAGCATAATAAAGCCAAGCGCCGGAGCAGCATGGGACGACCAAGCCTCGGACGTGCACCTCCCCGTGAGTATCCCTTTTGAATCACCAATGTCTCGATAATGATCCAATTTGATAGCGAAAGCCAAACCCGCGCGAATCGGTTTCTTTGCCTCCGCTAAATCACTTGTTCAGAATGTGTGGAACCGAGGTGCTGGATCTAAAGCTCCATCAAACATACCTGTTTCGAAGCCAGCTCCACCCAAAGAGGTGACGAAAGTACTGGCCAAAACCACGGAAGCGAAGAAATCAGCTGTAGTTCCTGGTTCTTCCGGTGCGCCGCCCCTTAGTTCTCAAATAAAACACACAGCGTCCGGCGGTAGTAATACATCGGTACGACCCAATGTCCCTGCGCGCTCTGCCCTTGCTGCACCCATGGTTTCCGATGGGGGTGGGGGGGCCGCCGCATCTACTGGCATTTGGAAATCGCCTACCCCTTCGTTTAATCCACCCAACTCATCGGCTGCCACGAACCCAAAGTCATCGACAGTAGCTGGCTATGGTCAGTCCAATAATAGAGGTGGCTCTCTCGTTGGTTTCTCGTCCCTGGGTACGAGAACTGGTCTCTCAGCAAACAATAGTCACGTTTCTTCGATGGGAGCAAAGTCTAATATCAGAACTTCAGCAGCCAACCTTCAGAAGCACGTGGCCAGTGTTCCCAGGTCGAGGACCACGTCAACGCTCATGGCCCCCACCGCTAGCTCGCTTGCCAAGACAAACGGTCACTCTCGCATACCAGTTTCTACCGCGTTACACAACGAGAATTCGACCTTTACCAAAGCAAGTACGAGTTCCAAGCAACAGTTTGCGATGTCACCTCAGCCCAGCGCTACCTTGGAGCAGTTTACAAATAGTCCACGCAGTCCAGTCCACCCCCCTCGTCCTGCAAAGATATTCAGTCAACCCCTCAGCCCACCTCCAGTACATCATCCCATGTCATTGACCACCGCAGCAACAAGCATCGTTGGCCAAGCCGCCAAAGAAAGATTGTCGCCATCGTTGAAGCCGCCTGTTCCTCCGAAAGCAAAGGTTCTGCCTGGCCGCAGACCACGAATTTCGCGTTCCAAGGTTATTGCGAGGCTGGCTTCGCAGAGAGCAGCAGGTGCGGGCTCGAGCGCGAGTGCTGGAACCGAGAGGGCAGGCGGTAAGGTGCGTTCTAGCATGGGTGCTGAAGTGGCTGGCAAGACAAGGCAGTCGTATGGTGGCACGAGGGGTGGAGACGTGATGATGAGTGCCAAGAAGCGGGTTCGTCAAAGTGAGCATGCACGGAGGAAAAGCCGCACGATTGCTAGCGAGGGACGAAGGATGGGCGTCGATTAGACCGGTTTTTCTTGACGTTTTGCGATACCTTGACACTCTGTTAGTTCTATGTATGATCAGATAATTCCTCGTTTGTCTTTCCTGGTCGTCTCATTGGGTCTCGACCCGTATATTATACTTTGTCTGATTTATTGTACCTGATATTTAGCGCCGAGTATACTAGTAGAGATTGGCACGTTTTTGGTGCTTGCCTTGAAATGACTCAAGTAGCGACGTAAAGTTGACAACACCTTTGTACCACGTTCATACTTACTCCAAAAGCCTTTCAGGTCCTAATGGCATTTGTTTTTAAGTCAACACGAGTCAAACGAATAGATGCATATTGGATTGACTCGAGTGATAAATTGGTTATTTATCTGGGTACCAACAGCGCCCGATAAATTGCGTTTTTGACCCACATCTCAAACCTTGGCAACCCTACTTCAGCCTGCTGGCGTTGACAGCCAATGTGGTGGCCATGACTCCAATGATTGACGGGAACGTGTTCTGCTACCGAACAAGAGCGGAATGCACCGAGCAACTCGTTACTCGATCAGGGCATCGATCGAATGAACGGGTCGACGGGAACCGAGTTACACACCAACTACAGCACTTACCGACGATATTGCCACCCGACCGATCTTTTTTTGTACGACAGATTCGTGACTT
>QFEF01004267.1:0-11373 GCA_003316035.1 Neoboletus subvelutipes | reverse complement strand
GGCGTTCCCGGAGGGGTGTGTCGACGATGTCCTAGAAATACCGGTTGCTACATCAATGTCAGTGGGTGTTATACATGTGTGGGGTAGTTCATACCTCATCCTGATCGATTGTGGTTGTGAGCCAGAGATGTGTCGACAGTGCCAATCGACTTACCATACACGACCGTGAACATGCGATGTCGTTCTTCATACATTTACCCCTGAGATATACGAGATCCGTGATCACCCATTTGCTTCGCACCCACATCGTAGAAGCGCTGTTCTCAATAGACGCTTGCAGCGAATGACACATGCAACGTCCCTACAGGCCATGCTAAGCTTTAACAATAACATGGCGGTTTTTCGCGATTGTATTGATGACAGCCGCCTGATGCAAACACAATGAATCAATCACCCTCACATTACGCAACGCGTGTGAGATCGTCCCAGAAAGTAGCTCGCTAAGGCTCCCTGCAAAAACTTTATGTTTGGGGACTCAAAGCCCGCAAAATAATTCGTGACCTACTCCCTCTCGCTCCCTTCGCGTTGAAAGCACGATGGTCGACAATTTGGTCCCTGTACCATTCCTGATCTCGAATTGCTTGGATAACCTCGGCGATGGAAGGTGACTCCTCTCAGCTGAGGGATCGTCAGCCCGTCATCAGGTGGCGCAGCTGGGGTGAGGCCTGTTGCACTTTGGGTTGACTGGGTTGTGGTCACTGGCAGCAGCTTGAAGAAAGGTAACCGGATCTACGCCTCAAGGGCCGCGAAAGTGTAAAAACATTCCGAAAAAAGCGCAGATATGTCGAATAATTGACCTACTCGTTGACAGCACGCGTGAATTGTTCATTACAGTGATTGATCAGTTTCTTTGTCTGAGCAGGTGTCATCGCAGGCGGAAGCAAATCCAGCTCTGAAGAATGGCATCGTTATCATCCACACGCACTTGCGAGCATTAATGTCAAACTCACCTCGATTGCTTCTTCGTTTCCACTTTCGAGTTATCCGCAAACTCGAGTATCAGAACGTGCTCCTCTTTTTCTACCCCAGGAAGCTGGGATGAAGAAAGTATGGAAAGGTCGGGGCTCAGCTGTGTCCCCCGTTGCTGTTGAGAGAGCGTTCCGGTGTGTAAGGCAATATAGTTCATTTGGTGGTATGTATGTGAATTCGAGGAAATTGGGGAGGAGCACTCTGGGTACGAGTCAGTGGGCATGGACATAAAAAGTGGCGTCACGCACTTGATTCAGGCGACTCCGACGAGATTGAGCGGGCTGTTGGGTTCGAGTATATTAGTCGAATGTCGGTAAGCAGCCGATACACATTCAACTTTTTCAACAGGCCTGCATGCACGCAGGAATGTACTACTGGAAAGTGGTCGCCAAGTGCGTTCGAACTTCGCGAGGATTGAAACACGAGGACAGCGTGACTGAGAGCCTGAGCCCGGTCACGTGCCAGGGGGCACAACTCGCGCTGTCTTCCTAGTATGATCACCGACACTCACTTGTCTGTAGTACATAATTAGCGTGCGCAAAGGTGTGATTCTACGCTTTTCCGCACCACGAAACGGATGATGAGCGCTATGTCTCACTCTGAGTCCTTCCACGGAAAAGGGGCCATCATCACTCAATTAAGTAACAAGTGGCGCAGCATTTTCCTGTCTACAGCGCTTGTAATCCCACGGTGTCCAACGTTGTTCGGATCCACCATCTTCCAAACTATCCGTCGTGCTTCACCCATCTTTCAACTATCTTAACCACACCATCAATGAAGGCTGCCTTGAAGAAACAAGTCGGACGCCTCCGATCCCACATCGCCAGTAGAGGCTCGTCTCTGGCAACGGCTGACCATTCAGACGTATCCAACATGCAACCCAACCCGATTCTCAGCGACTTGAACATTCTTCCGACTCAAGGCAACGACACCGAAGTTCTCGCTCTCGGGACCCAGCCCATAAATTTAGATGTGTCCGAGGTCACAGGCCCCGTCTCTCTCGAGCTACGTTCCGACAACTCGAATGTTGCCAACATGCAGGCGAAACCTGTGGATGTTGCCCACTTCATGCAGCACGTTGACCCGGACCTTATGAAGAAATTTGGACGATTTAGAATTCTCGTTATAGGCAGGGCGAATGCCGGTAAGACGACCATCCTTCAGAGAATCTGCAACTCGACGGAAGATCCGGAGATCTTCAACAACCAAGGGCAAAAGGTAGGTTGAACAAGCTGGGATGTGTGCCGGGTGCTAATGCTGTCAACATGTGATCAGGTTGATTCTGTGATTGAGGGGTCCAGGGAGGTGAGTGTCATACCTACTGTGAATGTCATGGAAGTGCCTTTGCAAGCCATCTTGCCTTGCACAGCGTGGAATCCATGACATAAATTGTGAGATGGTTTTCAAAAGCAATGAGAAATTTGTTTTCCATGACTCTCCTGGGTTTGAGGCTGGCCGTGAGGATGAGTTCGAGAAGATGAAGCACTTCATTACAAAGCAAGGAAATACAACTTTCCTCAAGAAGCAGATCCATGCCATATGGTGAGTGGGTATATTATATTGGATTGGAACCACTGCTTCAATATGAGCAGGTACTGCATTCCAATGGATCAAATTCATCGTGCTGTCAGTGTTGCAGAGGAAAGGTTTTTTGGTGAATGTAATACTGGAAATGGTGTGAATTCTTGTTGGTGATGTGTTCTGAGCTGATTGGTTTGGGTGCTAGTGCCAGTTGTGGTGCTATTCACTAAATGTGATGCTCTCAGAGCACAGGCATTCCAGCTTGAAGACATATTCCTGTCTCCTGAAGATCAACTTGTGAAGCAGAAGAAGTGTGCTGAGGAGACTTTTGCCAAGAGAAATATATGGGGGGATCTATGCAAGATGAAGTTTCCTCCAAAGGCAAATGTAAAACTGGAAGGTTGTATATGCTTTCATGTCAATTCAAATTCTATTGATTATGTTGCCAGACATGGATACATCTGATGCAGGATGTGACATATTGTTGGAACAGACTGCAGCTGTATTGAATGGTGCATCATTGCAGATGTTATTGATTACAGCACAGGAAAAGAATATTCTGCTATGCATTAAGCATGCAGTGAGACAGTAAGTGAAATTGCTTTTGGATGTGAAGAGTATATGTATTGATGCCATAAAGTGTCTTGGTGCCTTATGCTGAGCTCAAGACCACTAAGAAGAAAGATCTTGATCTGGGTGAGGCATTGGCAAGTTGGTTTCCACACACACAGGTAAGATTTTGAGTCAAGAAATATCAAGAGACAATGATTATATACTTAAATGATATTGATGGATGTTAGGTAATTATCATAGCATGGCATTGAACAAGAGCTAGCTGATTGATTGCTTTATTTTGTCTATGAAGGGTGTATGTGACATATTATGCATTGAAGTGATAAACTCACATTCTTTTTTATATTGATAGTTTGTAAGTGGTGTATCAGAACAAAACCATTCATTATAACCTATTGAGCTGTTTGTGCTTAATAGTGGGTGAGTAATATGATGGAGACTTCAAAAAGAGCAGTGCTGATGGGTTTATTGTTATGTTGTGAATTTCAAGGGAGTAAGTCATACAGAAATATATATGAGAAAGCATCTTCTTAATTGATTTGTTTGATGCCATGGCTGTTTTTTGTTTACCATCAGGCAGTGAGTACTCAGTAATATGAAAGCTAGTGAGTGAAAGTGTGGCTAACAGATGGATCTTTGTATCATGCAACATGCTAGGGAGTAAGTGAGCATTACCTCTGGAAAACACAGCTAAGAATTCCATGTACATTGTGGCAACCATCATTGGATCTAAAGAAAGTGAGTATTATGTGCATGAAAAAGACAGGATTTTATTGACAATATTGTGTTAATCTTCACAAATGCAAAATTAATAATAGTTTGTAAGTGATCAATTGTGTATTTTAAAGATAGCTGTTGATGATAGGCCTGTGTGCTGTGTTTTGCATTGATAGTTGGTGTGCATTCTATGTCAACATAAAATGAGAATCCTACTTATCACCATGCCTCCTCCTGCTCTTCCATTGATAGTGGGTAAGTGGTCTGATATGGATTTCAAATGAGAATCCTACTCATCACCATGCCTCCTGCTGCTCTCTCATTGATAGGATGTAAGTAGTCTGATGTGAATTTCAAATAAGAATCCTGCTCATCACCATACCTCCTCCTGCTCTTCCACTGATAGTGGGTAAGTGTTCTGATGTGCATTTCAAATGAGAATCCTGCTCATTACTGTGCCTCCTGCTGCTCTTCCATTGATAGGATGTAAGTGGCCTGATGTGGATTTCAAATGAGAATCCTACTCATCACCATGCTTCCTCCTGCTCTCCCATTGATATGTAGTTTGTGAGTGGTCTGATGTGGATTTCAATTGACAATCCTGCTCATCACCATGCCTTCTGCTGCTCTCCCATTGATAGCATGTAAGTGGTCTGATGTGGATTTCAAATGACAATCATACTTATCACCATGCCTCCTGCTGCTCTCCCATTGATAGGATGTAAGTGATCTGATGTGGATTTTAAATGAGAATCCTACTCATCACCATGCCTCCTCCTCCTGCTCTCCCATTCATAGAGAGTAAGTGGTCTGATGTGAATTCCAAATGAGAATCCTGCTCATCACCATGGCTCCTGCTGCTCTCCTATTGATAGGATGTAAGTGGTCTGATGTGGATTTCAAACAAGAATCCTGCTTATCACCATGCCTCCTCCTGCTCTCCCATTCATAGAGAGTAAGTGGTCTGGTGTGCATTTCAAATGAGAATTCTACTCATCACCATGCCTTCTGCTACTGCTCTCCCATTTGCAGGATGTAAGTGGTCTGATGTGGATTTCAAATGAGAATTCTGCTCATCACCATGCCTCCTGCTGCTCTCCCATTGATAGCATGTAAGTGGTCTGATGTTGATTTTTTAAAAAATGAGAATCCTGCTCATCATCATGCCTCCTGTTGTTCTCCCATTGATAGTTTGTGAGTGATCTGATGTGGATTTCAAATGACAATCCTATTCATCACCATGCCTCCCCCTGCTCTCCCATTCATAGAGAGTAAGTGGTCTGATGTGGGTTTCAAATGAGAATTCTGTTCATCACCCTGCTCTCCCATTCATAGAGAGTAAGTGGTCTGATGTGGGTTTCAAATGAGAATTCTGTTCATCACCATGCATCCTGCTGCTCTCCCATTGATAGTGGGTAAGTGGTCTGATGTGAATTTCAAATGAGAATCCTGCTCATCATCATGCCTCCTCCTGCACTGTCATTGATAGCATGTATGTGGTTTGATGTGGATTCCAAATGAGAATCCTGCTCATCGCCATGCCTCTTTCTGCTACTTTTCCATTGATAGGATGTAAGTGGTCTGATGTGGATTTCAAACAAGAATCCTATTCATCATCATGCCTCCTGCTGCTCTCCCATTGGCAGTGGGTAAGTGATCTGATGTGGATTTCAAATGGGAATCCTACTCATCACCATGCCTCCTGTTGCTCTCCCATTGATAGTGGGTAAGTGGTCTGATGTGGATTTCAAATGACAATTCTTCTCATCACCATGCCTTCTCCTGCTTTTCCATTGATAGGGAGTAAGTGGTCTGATGTGAATTTCAAATGAGAATCCTATTCATCACCATACCTTCTGCTGCTCTCCCATTGGTAGGATGTAAGTGGTCTGATGTGGATTTCAAATGAGAATCCTGCTCATCACCATGTCTCCTGCTGCTCTTCCATCAATATGTACATAGTTTGTGAGTGGTCTGATGTGGATTTCAGACAAGAATCCTGCTCATCACCATGCTCTCCCATTGATAGGATGTAAGTGGTCTGATGTGGACTTCAAATGAGAATCCTACTCATCACCATGCCTCCTCCTGCTCTCCCATTGATAGCATGTAAGTGGTCTGATGTGGATTTCAGATGAGAATCCTACTTATCACCATGCCTTCTGTTGCTCTCTCATTGATAGAGAGCAAGTGGTCTGATGTGCATTTCAAATGAGAATCCTGCTCATTACTGTGCCTCCTGCTGCTCTTCCATCAATAGGATGTAAGTGGGCTGATGTGGGTCTCAAATGAGAATCCTGCTCATCATCATGCCTCCTCCTACCCTCCCATTGATAGCATGTAAGTGGTCTGATATGGATTTCAAATGAGAATTCTACTCATCACCATGGCTCCTGCTGCTCTCCCATTGATAGGTAGTAAGTGGTCTGATGTGGATTTCAAATGAGAATTCTGCTCATCACCATGCCTCCTGCTACTCTCCCTTTAATATGTAGGTAGTAAGTGGTCTGATGTGGATTTTAAATGAGAATCCTACTCATCACCATGCCTCCTCCTGTTCTCCCATTCATAGAGAGTAAGTGGTCTGATGTGGATTTCAAACGAGAATCCTGCTCATCACTATGGCTCCTGTTGCTCTCCCATTGATAGGATGTAAGTGGCCCAATGTGGATCTGAAATGAGAACACTGCTAAGTATTTCTTTGTATCCTTTTTGCTTTCATAACTGTTCCACCAATAGTTTGTTAGTCCTTCTGTATGCAAAAGAAAATATTGGTTACTAATCAATTTATGTCTATTCTTTTATTGATAGGAAGTAAGTGATTCAATTTCAAATGAGAGCAAGAATGTGATTTATCAGTTAACATTAATATTTATTTTCACAGGAGGTAATAATATTACAAGGATTGACAAATTTGATCACTTATATACATTTACAATGTCTTCTGTAATGCTTTGTACAAAACAGAATGTAAGTCACTTCATTTGCAATGGACATTTGCATTCTGCTGATTAAACTTGTTATTTCAATGTCAACTCTGGCATGATTGTATTATTCCTTAAATTATATGTATGTATATAGCAGGTAAGTATTATCCTTCTGCTTCTAAGAATTGTGCAACTAGCAAATGACTTATGTACCTATAGGATGTAAGTTATAATCTGTGATGCAATATCTTGTTTTACTTACATCTATGCTTTGTTGACATTCAGAAGGTAAGGTATTAGTATTTGTTGCAATAATTTCAACACTCTCATTCATAATTTGGATAGACAGTTAGTTTCTACCCTCATGGGCTATATCTTGCTACTGACATCATCCAGATTGTCACCAACCCTCAGTCTCTTCCAGTAAAGCTTTTACTACCTGACTTTATATAAGGTATTTGCTAAAATAATCTCATGTCTTGCAGGGCTCTCTTCAAACAACACAGACATTGCCTATGGCATGTATATTTTTCAAAATATAAACATGTTTATCATACCAATTCACCATGTATTGTAGACTAAAAGAGCAACTAACACAAAGCAAAAGATCCTTCAATATGGGATTGGTAAGTTAATTAATTTTGGATTTTGACAACTTTTAACCTTCTTCAATAGAATACTTGCTACTTCTTCAATACTCCTTTACTCTGGTCCAAAGCAAATCTGAAAACCCCTTTTCCTTGGCAGTACAAAGGTATCAAGCATCTGGGGTGTCTGCCCAGATATCCAAGACCCTTGATGGACTCTTTGTCAAATACTCTGCTACCAATGCCAGAGAGGAACAAGTAAAACTTGTCATGGATGTAATCTTGCACCACCTTTTGTGTAGGTGGTCAAGCAATATAGCTTTTCACACACTAACTTGATCTCATAGCAAATGACATTGGTCATTAGAATTTGGAGGAAGTATTTGCTACTGAGTGGCAGAGAAGTTTTGGAGAAAGTGTTGCAGTTTGAGGGGTCACGACATCTGTTTGACCACCTCAGATATGATATCAATGGTCATCTGATGAGTTCTGAATCCATGCAATGAGTATGTTTGGGCATTCTTCACTGCAGATGATATTCTGGGTGTATATTTCAAAGTTGCTGGGGTATGAAAATGAACTCTGATTGGACTGTTCAGACAGCTCAGATGTTCAGAAAGTTCAATTTCAAAGCTTTTTGGATCAAGAAGATGATTGTTACAGTCCCAAGTCCACAAGAAATCTCTACAGGGATTTAGTTGTTTTCTTTCTCTTTTCTTTTCTTTTCTTTTCTTTTCCTTATCTTACCTTATCACATCATGTGACTAGATCACATGACCACTAGACTGAAGCTAGTTCACTTTCAGCTGGTTTACTTGCACTCATGGATGCACTTCTATTCATGAGTCTAGATTTGATGTCAAGAACTCTTTCATACCTTAATCTATTCTTATAAATATAAATGACTCTCACAGTCACATCTGCTCCTTCTTTACTTCTTTTCATTTCCACTTCACTTCTCTTCCATTCTGCCACAGCATGCTGTGTCCTCATTCCTTTCATCTCTGTGCCTCATGTTCAACACATGTATTTAATCACTGTCTCTACATTGGTAGATCCATAGTACACATGTACATACATAGAGATGATATATAAATCCAGAGACTATGATGGATATTCCCCAGTCTAGTTCTCTTGGGAATTCACCTTCTCTCAGGAGTTCCACTCAGTAGTAGATCTTTTCTCCCTTCCACTAGTCTAAGTGTTCAGTGATTACCTGGAGCTTTGCTCTTTAGGGTTGTTTCAAGTAACATGGCTAAAGTGAGGTGAAGGGGAATTCTTGGTAAGTTCAATGGGCATCATGGGGGCCATGGGGGAGAGCCTAAGGCAAGGTCAAGGTGAGGAGGGGATCCAGGCACATAAATAGGGGTGTCCAGGAGGAGAGGTCCAGAAGACTGGTGGGGAGGACCAAAGTCATGGGGACTAGTTGCAGGAGTTCCAAGGAGTGTAGGGAATGTACAAGGGTCATATTGTAGTGCAGCTACAGCTGGCCAAGGAGAGAGAGATGAGTAGGCAAAATTGCCAATAGGAGGGTTCCAGGTGTTCCTAGGGTTCTGATGGTTCTGAGGACACAGTAATGGGGCTAGCAAGGGCTAGGAGAATTATAGGAGATTCAAGGAGGGTTTGAAGGGAGGGAGTGCATGGGTTTGCACAAGTCAAGGAAGAAAAAGAAAGAAGTAGATACAAGCATGGCTCAAATTGTAACAATCTATAGATATTGTTATGACTGAGTAACAAATAATGTGTACACTGAGAACTAAATTCCTCAAGTACTAATCCAATAATAGTTTGTATGGTGATTGTGGGACTTCTGGCAGTAGTCTAGTCCAGGCAATGAGTGAGCTCCTCCCAGGCACAGAAGGGAGAGTTGGCTATGGGCAGGTTGTGGACAAGATCCAAGTGGCAAGGTGACAAGTTGTGGACAAGACTCGAGGCAGTGAGCTGTGGATGATAGCTCAGACAGGAGATCCTCTGATCCAGTGATAAAGTGGAGACCTTCCTCTGAAGGATCTCAGTTCCCAAGCAGACCTTCTGATTGACAGAAGTTAATGCTTAGTGTTTCAGTGAGGAGCTTGAACTCTACATAAGATTGCATAGATTAAGGTTAAAGATACAATGAAGTGGAGGGCAAACTATTTATACTGGGTGGCTTAGGGCCAATGGTAAAAATAGAGAGCCCAAATACTTCATGTGAACCAATCAGCAACAATAAGGAAATGAAAAGATACTGTAATTTGCACTGACTTAGAATGAGGCTGAAATGAAATGAGACTGATATGAAATAGGAAGGATTGGAAACTGTTACACTCCTTCAGGGGAATAGTGTAGAGAACTTGTGACAAAATACCACCCACTCCAAAAGGGATTCTGGACATCTGGACATTCCAAAAGGTTCAATAGATATTTTGTCCCACTCCAGAGTGCAGACTATGAACTCTGGAATATGGTCTTTCTTACCATATTGTGTTGCTGCTTGGCAAACACTCTTACACACCTACTGTCACACTTTCTTACATTCTCTTTACCCTGAATATCTTAAGGTATGAGTGTGCCTTAACCACATACTATTTAGACTCTCTGCTTGGTCTTGAGTACCTCAGTTGTTTTCACCCCTCTTAGGCAGCAGCTGAGCTCTGGACTAACCCAGACTTGCTAGCTCCACTTTGCACTGGATCTTTGGACCTCCAGATTCTAACAACTTGAATGATGTAGGTTCATGTGTGCTGGAGTATATCCAAGCACACTTCAGCACAACAACCTTCTGGGCATCTGAGGTTGAAGGGAGTTAAGGGTTTTGAAGGGAGCATCCACTTGGAAGTAGAATGACAACTTAGAGGGATCTGGGAGTTTTGAGGAGCAAAGTATTGTATAGATCAAGTAGATCTAAGCTAAGGTACATGGTGTTCCATATGAGTATTTATAGAGACAGAGCCTATGTGTGTGTATGATGGAATGAAAGTTAATGGATCATGGGAGAAGGCTACATATGCAGGACATGTAAGCCTAAAGACATGTAAGTGAAATGAAATGAAAGAATGTGTAAGCCTAAAGACACATAAGTGAAATGAAATGAAAGAAGTAAGAAAGGGAGTGCTGCAGGGCTCAAACAGTAGCATGCACAGGAAGAAATGGAAGCATAGATCAGATTGAATGAGACAAGGGGACAATGTGAGGTGAAATGAAGAAAAAGAAAAGTAAGGAGTACTCCCTTCTTGACATGAGTCCAAGGAATTGTAACATTACCCTCTGGTTATACACTGAGCAACAAAAGTGTTGCAATGTTTGATACATTTGCATTGTGCATGATATACAAAGCCAGGGTGTGGAAATCTCGCTTGGCATTAGTGGGATGAAATATAGTAGACCCTCATGGCCTGCGACAGCCCCTTAGGTTATATGATTTGGTCAAGGCAGTATGGAGATATGGCCATTTTAAGTTGGTCATGTCATTGCAACAGTTTTGTTGCTGATCTAGTAGCATTCAAAATTGATATATTTCCACATGTTCTAACATAAGCAATGGGTCATGTGATCCATAATATGTTCAACACAACACAAATAAACCAAAATACCACTCTTGATCCACTACCACCACCATGAAATCTCTCTCTGCTGCTCAAACCAATCAAATCATCTCTTTTTTGGATTTGAGTCAATTCACTTGTCAAATCTCTGATTCTACTGGTGTCCACCACTCTACCATTAGTAGAATTTGCTCTAAACTTTGTCCAAACCTGGCCAAATCCTCTGGTGGTCATCCCACCCTCATAACACCTGCTGACATACATCATGCTGTTCACCTTATTGGAACTGGAAAGGCTGAAAATGCAGTCCAGGTCACCAGGACTCTTCAGGATGTCAAGAACCATACCATCTCCTCTCAGACTGTTCAGGAAAGCAGGCATGATATTACAGTCCCAAACCTACATAGTGTTACAAGTGTCCTAGGGGGTACTGTTTTTCTCTCACCTATGGCATCACCGGACCTATTGGTATCCGCTCTGATACCTGATTCCCTCTGGGACGACATCCTCCCAGACCTGGACATCCCACAGGAGATATGGGAAGGCATCCTGGAC
>QFEF01004240.1:0-10154 GCA_003316035.1 Neoboletus subvelutipes | reverse complement strand
ATTTCCCAAGAGAACTAGACTGGGGATTACCCGTCGTAGTCTCTGGGTTTATATAGCAAAACTACTACTTGTACATGTGTACGACAGATCTACCGATGAGTAGCGGTAATTAAATACATGAGGTGTAACATGCATCAAGCATGTGGAACGGAGATTAAAAGAGTGAGGACACAGCATGCTGTGGCAGAATGGAAGAGAAGCCTAACATGTGCTAGACATGAGGCACGGAAATGAAAAGAAGAATAGAAGGAGCGGAAATGACTGTGGGAAGTCATTAGTATATATAAGGATAGATTAAGGTACGAAAGAGTTCTTGACATCAAGTCTAGACTCTGTGAGTGAAGTGCGTCCATGAGCGCGAGTGAACCAGCTGAAAGTGAACTAGCTTCAGTCTAGTGGTCACGTGATCTAGTCACGTGATGCGATAAGATAAGATAGGAAAAGAAAAGAAAAACGACTATGTCCCTTGAATGACCTGTGAAGGTTTGGGACCGTAACAAATTGCCCTAGCTGCCAAGTATGATTTGGAGTTGGACCAAATGGACGTCTCCACAGCCTACCTAAACGGAGAACTGGAAGAAGACCTATATATGTCACCTCTGGAAGGCGTTCCTATCCAACCCAGATACTGCTGGAAACTCTGGTGCTTCCTATACAGACTAAAACAAGCCGGCCAGACTTGGAACAAAATCTTGGACTGGAAACTTGGAGAACTCGGTTTTATCTGCCTAAATGCCGAAACATGCCTCTACATGTTCCGGAAGGATGGACAAGTCTGCTTCCTGGTTGTCTATGTCGATGACCTCCTTCTAGCTGCCACCACTCGGAAGTTCATGAACTCCATTAAAATAAAACTCTCCACTGCATTCAAAATGCACAACCTCGGAGAAGCGAGATATATCCTCGGAATCGAAATTAAGCGGAACCGGAAACTCCAGACAATCTCCTTGTGCCAATCCCAATACTGTCGCACAATTCTCGAGCAAACTGGTATGTCCACATGTAAACCAGCATGGACTCCTATGGCACATGGCCTCCAACTCTCTGCCACTGATCCGACAGATGACCATGTAGTTCTGGAGATGATCATCGAAGGAAAACAGGTCTCATACTTGACCATTATAGGTTCGCTCATGTACCTCATGCTTGGAACATGCCCAGACATTGCATACACGGTTGGCGCACTTAGCCATTTCAGTGCAAAGCCCAAATTTGTCCACTGGGAAGCAGCAAAATGTGCACTCTGGTACATACAAGCCACTAAGGACATGGAACTCTGATTCAACAGATCTGAACTCTCTACAGACATGAACTTCCATGGGTACTCCGATGCTGGTTGGTCCCAGGAACTAGATAACTCCCACTCTACCTCCAGTTTTGTATTCATTAGTAATTGCGGAGCCATCTCCTGGTCCAGCAAATTGCAAAGCATGGTAGCCCTTTCCACCACGGAATTGGAGTACATTGGACTTAGTAATGCTGGACAACACTTGGCCTGGCTACGAACCTTCTTTGACGAAATTGGACACTTGCAAAAGGCTCCTACTGAACTGTTCTGTGACAATCAAGCAGCCATCATCTTATGTTGTGATCCACAATTCCGGGCCCGGACTAAACACATTCAATGCAAGTACCACTTCGTTCAAGATGACCTAGTAGGAAAAGGAGAAGCAACAGTCCGATATGTCCCCACCAGGGACATGGTGGTGGACATACTCACAAAGCCACTTGCAAAGGACCAACATTGGAAATTTGTCTGAGGTATGGGGTTGCAGCTACACTTGAGTGGGAGTGACAAAATATCATTTACTCTGGAAGGAATTCCGGTGGTCCAGTCCTCCGAAGGGACTGGATAGGTTTGCGATCACTCAGAGTTAGGACTTGGAACTCCAGAGTTAGGACTTGCTCTTATGGTATGGAGTCACCACTCGGCAATGGCTCCTGCAACCATTACTGTACTTTTCCCTTCTTCCTTCGTCCCTGACACTTATTGAGGTATGAGTGTGCCTTAAACAAATAGTATATATAGTCCCTCTCTTCTCCACACACCTCAGTTGTTCTTGCCCTTAGGCAACAGCTGAGGTGAGTTGCTTACTCTACATTAACTACTCCAAGACTAATGTAAGGTATCATAGTTCTGGTACTTACAGGTAATTATAAGTTGTTCTCGCCCTTAGGCAACAGCTGAGTTCTGGTACTTACAGCACCGGACTTACTCTGCTGAACTCCGGACCTTTGGACCTCCGGATTTTAACACTTGCTACCAAGCTCGATTGTCGCCAAGCTGCTCTCACCAGATTGGTGCACACCAACATGAGCAGCAGCAGGGGACCCGGACTTGGTCATTGAAGTGAGTTGCTGGTCTTGCTGGGCAAAATTCATTTGGAAGGGGAGTTACATCAAGCATTAGCATTGATGTACCAACACAGTCAGTTTAGACAAGTCTATGAACGTACAGGAGGGTAATAACTCGATGTTGTGATGCGCCAGTGTGAAAAACTAGGAGGTAGATGACAGAGATGAAAGACAGGAGGAGAGGAGATACCATACCGATGAGTGGTATATAATGGAGTAGAAAATACTCAGAAGGATCGGGCCACCCCCTGAGTCTAGTTCCACCTGGCTTCACTGTGTCGCATCCAAATGTCGATATTCAAACCACAGGTGGTCATTTCTCTCCTTCACAGCTCATCACTTGTTGTTCCCAAGAACCGGGAGATGTTCTGTACGAAATGGACTAACTCCGTAAGTGATCACGATGTGAATATCTGAACATCAACTAAATGCATGAGTCTTGACTAGGTCAATCGACAAGTGGATTCATGGAATAACCTACCTGAGTCCCGGAAAAGTCCTTGTCCACAGTGCCAGCTTGAGTGGGAGTCGCAAGTTGTTGAATATGTCAACTTCGTCTGGGAGAAGACACAGCCACAGAAGAAGGGGAATGCTCTGGCCAAGTTGAGCATGGATGTGCCCCTGCTCAGCCCGCGATTCATCCCCCCTTCATACCTACACCTTCACAAGCGAACAGGAATGTTTGACGTTGACCCAGAAATGCAGTACCTGAAATTGGTCAATATCATCCACCTGTTCTATTACCCAGAACTTGCCTGCTGTCCCCAGTGTCAATCCACTGACATTAATCAGGAAGGATGGACCGGTACTGGGGCTTGTGAGTTGCACGGCATCGTTCAGGATGAGGTTGTGCTAGGCTTGCAGTTGCGATGCAACATGTGTCAGTTGAAGTGGTCTGGTGGTGTGGATTCATGTGATTCAGTGGAGATGTTGTCCAAGCAGGTAGAGGTACAAACGACCAGCTTGGACACACCTTTGAGTGAGTCACAAGTGAAAGGTGGTCAGTTGTTGAGTTATTATTGCGCAACAACTAGCAGCACCTACTGGAAGTCATGGGAACACTGGAATATTCCACGTAAGTGATGTAATGTTGTGCTCACTGTGTTGTACTTTCACCATGTCATACTGACTCCGAGCCTCATGCTACCCAGGAGGCATCCCCATCTTTCTCCACCGCTGCGGGCTAACATGGGACCTCTTTGACCTTATCGTCGAGCTTCGACCATCCTCTACATCCGGTGGACTAGCAGAGCAGATCCAACATAAGTTTATTCTCAAAGTAGGGTTGTACTAACCTGATTCTCCTCCAGAGCTCCACTTGCTGGAATACCACCGGCGCGCATTCGAGTATGTCAGTAGACTTGACGAAACATTGACAGGGCCCAGAATGGTGGCCTCCTACTTCGGCACCAGCCTGAAAGGTCTTCAAGCCTTTTTGGCCTTCGCTGATCCTCTGCACTATGACACTCAATGCATATCGGCTGATACAATCACAGAAATTTACCTTGAGTTCATCACGCGTGCGCGGGAGCATGAGTCAAGTTCCTACATGCAAGCACTGACAGGTAAGCTTGTTTATGCAATGCTATAATTAACTCACCTTGGTTCTAGCAATTTGTGGCTCGCTCGATAGCACCTTCAAGGTGTCTAACAAGGCAACTGTTACTGACAAGGATGGCCAGCAGTCAAAGTACCTGAAAGGGGGGATTTTGAGTGTCCTCAATGAGAAGAATGAGATTATCACTTGGGTGAGTGCACGGTATCATACGATCGATTTGAACTGATTATACAGTACTTATTATCTAACAGCGCTTCTGTCAGTCGAAGGCTAACGCTGAGATTCAGGAACTCCTTACAGGAATACGGCATCGTACTCAGCTTCTTGGTCAACCACTGCCAGAAATGTTCATCAGTGACAACTGCTGCTTGGTAAGGAGCGCAATTACTACCATCTTTCCCAACAGTGATTCCATTCAAGATGTATGGCATTTCATCGCACGGTACGTTGTTATCATTATCTTACTCTACAATTAAGCTTTCAATACCATAACCAGGTACATGGCAACTATCTTAAATGGGAACCAGAATCCTCACCGCGCTGCTGTCATGTTGGACATCACAAATGCCATACTCAAACAGCATGCCAACGAGGGAGAGAAAGGGGCCGAATACTGGGACCAAAAAGAACAAGAGTGGTGGCTAGTGGAGGCCTATAATAAGTGGGCAGAAAAAGGAGCCATATGGTCCGTTGCATCCAAAAAGGTATGTTGAACAACTATATTCATGGTACTGGCAGCAGCTGTTGAACATATGATATTTATTAGGTCCATCAGGAGCAACTCAAACACGTCCACAAAGGGTGTCTACAGCGTTGCTGACAGGACGTCCTATCTGACGGAAGCTGCATCGAAGGATGCCATAAGGCATGGAATACCCTCCAAAAAGCACAGCCAAGTGGCATTGTTATGCTCACAGCTCTCCGTCACGACTTTGTTCACCACAGGAACATTCGGATTGCATCCAACTCCCCAGAGACAACTCCTTTCATCACTTTAATGGCTGGCTCACATCACACCAACCTGACTGATGCCATTGCAAAGCTGTACAATCAGGTCTGTGCAGCCAATGCATGGTACACCCTTTCTGCTCTCCCTGAGCTTCAAGTTGCCAACTCTGGCAAGACCTTCGGTTTAGTGCCTTCAGAACACATCTCAACGTTTGGTGGCCTGGTGAAGGAAGAAGCCAACGAGTTCCAGATTGACATTGCGTTTTCTCAAGTTGATTCTTGCAGCGATACTACCGGTAGCAACACCATCACTGAGCATGTGATCCTCTCCAGTCACGATTTTATTTTCCGTGAACTAAACATCAATCCTAAGCAACTTGAACTTCCACAGGTCTCTGCTCAGTCACAGAGTATATCAAGTATATCACAGTTCTGCTTTGCACCATCCACACCATCTGCACCATCTGGTACCTCAAATCCAAGTCCTTTGTGCCCCATCAATGCAACTCCAACTCTTACCAAGCGAAAGGCAGAAGAAACATCATGAGATTTGGGCATGGACACATTGATGAAGCCTGAATACAGTGGCTCAAAAAAGTGTCCCAATGTTTGACTATTTTGAAAGGACTTGACATTTGCAGGGAAACCAAAAGATATTAGCTCTAACCCTTGCTGGATCATTGATAGCCCTAATCTTTGCCCCAATGATAAGCCCTTAGTCATGTGATTTGGTTGTCATGGCACTGAGATATAGCCATATTAAAATGATATGTCATTGGGACACTTATTTGACCCTGATATTATCAACTATCATTTAGTAAATAACATAAGATTCTGATGGGTGCTGTGCTTCAACCCTGTCTGATTATGTCACTTACATAATTCCAAATGACATAAAGAGCAGAGATACCATCCAGCTAACCCAACTTCATTATAAAATCCATTCCTTCCTCTGCTAGAGCCAATATTCTCTTTTTCTCTAAATCTGCCCTTTCTACTAGGCAGATATCCTCCCAAACTGGTCTGGGAAAGTCTACTGTGGCCATGGTTATCAAGAGATGCACCCAGGCAAGGAAAACATCAAATTAGGGTGTCCTTCCAAACTTCCTCCCACTGATAAAAGGAGAATTGTCTTTAATATCACCTCTGGCAAAGTTGAAAATGCTGTCCAGGCCACCCATCTCATCAATTCTGCTCTCTCCTCTCCTGTCTCTGCTCAAACTGTTAAGAATGCTCTCAAGTCTGCATCTCTCAATGCTGTAGTCAAGCAAAAGAAGCCACTCTTGTCTGTGAAGCATAGGAAACATTGGCTAGCCTTTGCTCTCAAGCACCAACACTAAATTGTGGAGGACTGAACTAGGGTAATTTGGTCAGATGAAACCAAGATCAACAGGATTGGATCAGATGGAAGGAAGTATGTGTAGGAATTGGCAGGAAAGTCTTTGCAAGACAAGGAAGTCCAGGGAACAATAAAGTTTGGAGGAGGTTCCTTGATGGTTTGGAGATGCATGAGTTGGAATGGAGTGGGGATTATTGCAGAGGTTGAAGAGAGGATGAATGCTGAGCAGTATGTCTCCATTTTGGAGGATAATCTGCTTCCTTTCATGGAAAATTCTGGAATTCCTGAGGAGAGCATTATCTTTTAACAAGATAATGACCCCAAGCACACCTCTAAAAGAGCCAAGGAGTGGCTGGAATCTCAAGAAATCAAGCTTCTTGACTGGCGAGCACAATCTCCAGACCTTAATTCCATTGAACTTCTCTGGCAAATCCTCAAAAAACAGCTCAATAGCTATACAACATCACCAAAAGGAGTATGGGAGCTTTGGGAGAGAATTGAAGTGGAGTGGGGAAAGATAGAGGTTGAGGAGTGTCAAGGATTGATAGAGAGTATGCCTAGAAGACTAGAGGCAGTGATAAAAGCAAAGGAAGGGCATACAAAGTACTAAAATTGTAGAATAGAAATGTTGCTCAAAAAAGTGTCCCAATGACATGTCACTTTAATATGGCTATATCTCAGTGCCATGACAACCAAATCATGTGACTAAGGGCTCATCATCAGGGCAAGGATTGGGGCTATCAATGACCCAGCAAGGGTTAGAGCTGACACCTTTTGGTTCTCCTGCAAATGTCAAGTCTTTTCAAAATAGCAAAATATTGGGACACTTTTTTGAGCCACTGTACTATGTAAACCAAGAGCCTTAGCCTGGTAACCCCAGTCTAATCCTCTTGAAGATTTCCCCTTCAACAAGTAGGACACTCAGGACCTTCTTGTTACAAGTGTAATGGACACCCCTATTTTTCTTTCTCCCATAGTGTCACCTGACCTCTACATCATTGACCATCCTGCTTGGGATATTTGGGCAGATATTCTCCTGGATATCAAAGTCCCTCAATGTTATGGTCCCAAACCTGCACAGGTCACTGAAGGGACTTAGTCATTTTCTTTTCTTTCTTTTATCTTTCTATCTTATCTTATTGCATCACGTGACTAGATCACATGACCACTAGACTGAAGCTAGTTCTCTTTCAGCTGGTTTACTTGTGCTCATGGATGCACAACTCTCACAGAGTCTAGACTTGATGTCAAAAACTCTTCTCGTACCTTAATCTAATCATATAAGTATATATATCTTCACATGTTCATTTCCATCTCTTCTTCCCTTCTATTCATTTCTGTGCCTCATGTCAAGCACATGTTAGGCTTCTCTTCCATTCTGCCACAGCATGCTGTGTCCACACTCTTTTAATCTCCATCTCTACATTGGTAGATCCGTCATACACATGTACACATAAGTAGAGCAATATATAAACCCAGAGACTATGATGGGATATCCCCAGTCTAGTTCTCTTGGAAATTACCTTCCTCTCAAGTGAGCCACTCAGTAGTAGTTCCTTCCTCTTCTCTCTTCTAGTCTAAGTGTTTTGGTGCAACCTAGAGCCTAAGGCATTTGAGGTTGTTTCACTAGAACTAGACTATACTTTACAACTCTACCTTTCACTTCAAACACTTAGAAAAGACCTACAAGTTGGACACAAGTCAGTCCCTCATCTTCTCCTCAAGGATCTGCATCACTCATAGTAGAGGCACTAGTGCTGATTGTTACAAGTGTCCTAGGGGGGCCTATTTTTCTTTCTCCAATGAGCTCTTCCGATCTATCAGTATCAGCCCCGATACCTGATTTCCTCTGGGACAACATTCTTCTGGACCTGGACATCCCACAGGAGGTATGGGACAACATCTTTGACTCCATGCTCTTCCAGGTATAGACCACATCTCGGATCCAATTCCTTTCCACTGTGGACCTTTAATTCTCCTAAGTCAAATTCTCTCATATTTGACTTGTGTCCAATCTCCCCTGATTCATTCCAGCCTCAGTATGTTCTTTATTTAATCTTGTCCCAATTCATTAAGCTGCACCCGCAGCATTTTCATTTCATATTTAGCACATGATGCAACACGTCTTCCTTCCTCTTTCGGCATGTGACATGATGCATCTTCTTTTCCTTTTATGGTATGTGACATGACACATCTCCTTTTCCTTTATCTTAACACATGATGTGATGCATCTTCATTTCCCTTTTCTTCATACGTGACACGACGCGTCTCCCTTTATCCTTTTATACTTTAGAGCGGCAATTCTATTCCTAACCTGCCCTAAAGGGGCTTAGTATAAATAGCTAGAATCACTGCCCATGTAACTCTAACTTTGATCTATGCAATCTTATGTAGAATTTGAAGTCTTTGCTGTCACCGGTTGTTTCAGTGTCATCAATCGCTGTAGCCTAAACTAGATCTCAAACTCCTGTCAATCAGAGTTCGATCTAGGCACTGAGAACCTTTCCAGGAAGGTGTCTCCACTTCATCCCTGATCAGAGGATCAGCTCACAAGCCATTGCCCAACACTCACCATCGCTGCCGCTTATTGCCCAGAAGCCGCACCTTGATAGAGGCCTTGCCCACAACCTCTCCATAGCTGACTACTCCTTGTGTGCCTAAAGGGAGCCCGCTTATTGCCTTGTGTCCAGTATACCAACTGAGGTTGCCACAACTGTTGCATATCGCATGCCAATCAAAGGATCCACCGCTGACCAAGAAGGTCCCATGGTCCACAGAGGTAGACAGTCTGTAGCAAAGACTTCAGTCTTCTGCATACACGTTATTTGTTACACCAGTGGTAACACTGATCACCTTTCACAGGACCCTTCACCCATTCCTCACCAGCTCTAGACCAGCACCACCTAGACTAACAGCATGGGAGATCGCAGCAAGGCATGTTCCTGAAATGTTCGGATTACCAGCAATCAACCCTTACACTCCAGACCATGAAAAGAACCCCAGACACCTCACTCCCACTACAGAATTTTTAAGAAACTTAAAGAGAAGCTTAGAGCCAGTGCTCTTCACACACTTCACAAACTCCAAAACAGGTGGTTTAGTTTACCCACCCACTCTAGGAGAGCAGATCGCACTCGCCATCAGATTGGGCACCCCACACATGTTATGACTGGTGTAACAAATAATGCGTACACAGAAGACTGAAGTCTTTGCTATGGAACAGGGTCTACCTCTGTAGATGACGGGGACCTTCTTGGTCAGCAAGCGGATCCTCTGATCAGCAAGTAGTGTGCAACAGTTGTGGTGACCTCAGTTGGTATACTGGACACAAGGCAATAAGCAGGCTCCCTCCAGGCACACAAGAAGTAGTTGGCTATGGAGAGGTCGTGGGCAAGGCCTGTATCTGAGTGCAGCCTCTGGGCAATAGGTGGCGGCGATGGCAAGCATTGGGCAATGGCTCATGAGCTGATCCTCTGATCAGGGACAAAGTGGAGACACCTTCCAAGGACAGGTTCTCAGTGCCTAGATTGAACTCTGATTGACAGGAGTTCAAGATCCAGATTGTGTTACAAGTGTCCTAGGGGGGACTATTTTTCTTTCTCCCATGAGTTCTCCAGACCTATCTGTATCAGCTCTGATATCAGATTTCCTCTGGGATGACATCCTCCCAGACTTGGACATCCCACAAGAGGTATGGGAAGTGTTACAAGTGTCCTAGGGGGGACTATTTTCCTTTCACCTATGAGCTCACTGGACTTATCTGTGTTGGCTCCGATACCAGATTACCTTTGGGACAACATCCTCCCTGACCTAGACATCCCATAGGAGATATGGGAAGGCATGCTGGACTCCTCGCTCTTCCAACCCTAATCACGTCTCAGACCTGTTATGAGTAATACTATTTTCAAACTTTTTCAATCGTTACACTCAACATTCATTTTCACTTCGTACCAT
>QFEF01004239.1:0-10059 GCA_003316035.1 Neoboletus subvelutipes | reverse complement strand
GAAGTCCAATGACAAGGGCAAGGCCAGAGATTGGTCATCTTCAATCAAGGACATGAGCCTCGACAAAGCATGTGTAGGTTTAGGGACTACGAGGCAATTGCCTCAAAGACAAAAAATTAGAAAGTCCAACACACATATCTGGGTGTGCTAAGGACTCAAATCGATTTTCTCCCCTATCCATAGAAAAAACTGAGTGTGGAGATTCTGCGGATGTATCTACTCTATCTACACCTTTGCTGTCAGAGGGGTCCCATTCAGGGCTTGCTGGAAACATTATACCCAGGCTTAATTCCTCTAACAAAAACCAAAAAAATATTTCAGCTCCAGAAATCCCAGATGATGTCTTCATCAGAAGCATCAAAGTTGAAAAAGAAGTCTTGATGACTATTGGGGTATCACCCCTTGGATCAAAGCGAAAATATATTAAAACCACTGCCTTGCTAGACTCAGGTGCAAATGTTATCTTTATTGACAAAACATGGGCAAAACATAATAACATTCCTTTAACCAAGCTCCATCACCCAATTCCAGTTTACAATGTGGATGGCACAAAGAACTCCACTGGTAGCATTACGCACAGTGCTGAATTGATTGTCAAATTCGAAGGTCACCATGAGCAAGTCTCAGCAGAAGTTACTGACCTTGGCAAGAACACATTCATTCTCGGATATAGTTGGCTGAAACACCACAATCCGGAGATTAATTGGGCACAAGGCACTGTCAAGATGACATGTTGTCCTTCACACTGCCATAGCTTACAGGATAAGCTGTTCTTTGTCCAATGGATTGAAAAGGAAGAATTAGACATTCAATACACTGTTTACAACACTATTTGCGCACTGGAAGCACAACTGGAAAAACCTAAAGATAAAACTCCCAAAGAATTGGTACCCTTCATATATCACAAATTTCTAGATGTCTTCTCAAAGAAGCAATTTGAGTGCATGCCAAAGTGCAAACCATGGGATCATGCTATAGACATGAAAGAAGGTTATGAACCCAAAAATGGAAGAATTATCCCTCTCTCCATTCAGAAACAAGAGGAAGTCATAGCATTCATTGATGATCAGCTCACTAAGGGTTACATATGACCTTCTAAATCCCCTCAAACATCACCCATGTTCTTCATTCCAAAAAAGGATGGAAAGAAGCATATGGTACAGGATTACTGATACCTCAATGAACACATGATTAAAAACAATTACCCACTGCCATTGATTTTGCAGCTGGTTGAGAAGCTCAAAGGAGCTAAATTATTTATGAAAATGGATCTTCGATGGGGATACAATAATGTCCGCATTAAAGAAGGTGACAAATGGAAGGCCACTTTCACATGCTTCCAAGGAGCATATGAGCCTCTCATCATGTACTTCAGATTATGCAATTCCCTCACCACCTTCCAAGCGATGGTTAATGACATCTTTGCCAATATGGATGGCATTGTCATGGTATATATCAATGACATCCTCATATTTACTAAAATGGATAACAAAGAGGAACACGACAAGATCATGCTAGAAGTCCTCCATTGTCTACAAGAAAATGATCTATTTGTGAAACTGGAGAAATGCATGTTCAAAGTTACTGAGGTTGACTTCCTTGGAATAATCGTGGGCAAAGACAGTATCTCCATGGATCAAGAAAAAGTAAAAGTGATTAGGGAATGGCCCGCTCCAAAGAATGTAAAAGGAGTACGGAGCTTTTTAGGTTTAGTGAACTTCTACAGAAGGTTCATCAAAAATTACGCACTAGTCACATGCCCTCTTCATGACTTAATGAAGAAGGATGAACCCTTCCAATGGCTAGAAGCACAGCAAAATGCATTTGACACACTGAAACAGAGTTTCACTACAGCTCCTATTTTAGCTTACCCTGATGACAACTCTCAATTCTGCCTTGAATGCAATGCTAGTGATTATGCAACAGGTACAGTATTATCTATGAAGAAGAATGATGAATGGCACCCAGTGACCTTCTCTTCTCACACCATGACTCTGCAAGAACAGAATTATCCCATTGCCGACAAGGAAATGCTTTCAGTCATTCAAGCTTTGGAACAGTGGTGTCACCACTTAGAAGGTGCTAGACACCAATTTGAGATTTGAAATGACCATGCAAATTTGCAATGGTTCATGACAAGGCAGGACCTTAACTGATGACAAGCCTGGTGGGCTATGTATTTGTCGAGATTTGACATGGCTTGGTGCTACAAACCAGGCAAAACCATGACCAAACCCAATGCTCTCTCTAGATGAGAAGATCATGCAGAAGGTATCTCAGATGACAACAAAGAAGTCATCATTATCTCCCCAGACAAGATCAGATCTACAATCACAATCACAGATGATGGGTCTATATTAAAACAAAAAAAATTAACGCAATGTGCCTACTGGATGAATCAGAGATCCAGTGGCTCGCGAAGAAACATACTATCTGTGAAGAATGAGATGGATGTCTTTACAACAATTTAGGACATCTTTATGTCCCAGACAAAGCTATTCTCAAGATGGAAATTGTTGAGAAGCATCATGATTCCCCCATGGCTGGACATCCCAGTTACAAAAAGACTTTAGATTTGTTGCAGTGCAACTACTTCTGGCCAAGAATGGCTACATTCATAGATTACATCACTAGATGTGACACGTGTCAAAGAATGAAAGGTTCTAACACAGCCCCACCAGGGCTCTTTTAACCCTTTCCTATTCCTGATTCACCATGGGAACACATCACAGCCAACTTCATCACAGGTTTACCCGATTCCCACAGCTATAACACTATTCTCACAGTTGTTGATCGGCTATCAAAAGAAGTGGAATTGATTCCATGTACAGAAAAATGTTCTGCCATTGACACGGCGAGGTTATTCTTGGATAATGTGTGGAAACATCATGGTCTCCCACACTCCATTACTTCCAATCAAGGCCCACAGTTCGCTGCTCAAGTAGCAAAGGAACTTAACATGGCCCTAGGCATCAAAACTAAATTATCTATCTCCTTCCATCCTTAAACAGACGGCCAGTCGGAGATCGTCAACAAAGAAGTTGGCAAATATTTAAGAATATTCTGTTTTGAGAAACAGACAAAGTGGAGTGAATGGCTTGCCATTGTCCAATATTCCATTAATAACAAAAAGCACACTTTGACCAAGAAGACTCCCTTTGAAGTCACATGGTCTTATATACCTCACATGGACATAGAGCCTATTCCCTCAGACCACACCCCAGCAGCTAAGAAGTTCTCACAGGACATGCAGGAAACATTAAAAGCAGTACAAAAAAATATGAAACAAGCGCAAGAGCAAATGAAGCTCAATGCGGATAAACACCATTCGGCTCCACTGAGCTATGAGATTGGCCAGCAAGTCTGGCTTAGTACTGAGAACCTATGCTTGATGCATGCTTCATGCAAGCTATCCGAGAGATGGCTTGGCCCTTATGTCACCACAGAGTTAGCAGGACCTAATGCCATTAAATTAAAATTACCAAAAATAATGCAGATTCACCCCATTGTGAATGTTTCTCGGATCAAACCATACAGAGAGTGCCTCAAGGGTCAGTCCTCTAACCAGCTGGGACCAATCAAAGTCACAGAAGATTGAGACAACAAATGGGAGGTTGAATACCTTGTCAAATCTCATATGAAAAACAGAAAACTCAAGTATCTAGTCCACTGGAGGGGCTATGACAAAACTGATCAGACATGGGAACCAGTATCAAATCTCTCGAATGCTAAAGAAGCTATTCATGATTTTCACAACACCCACCCATCCACACCTAGAGTGATCAGAATCCCACCCGAGCTTTTTCTACTCAAATTCAATAAAATACCAGATCCATTGATGGATATAAAAGAAAATCAAACTCCTTTCAATTGCCTGGAAGTCAATTTTTAGAGAGGGGGTAGTGTTACGGTTCCAAACCTGCACAGGTCACTGAAGGGACTTAGTCATTTTCTTTTCTTTCTTTTATCTTTCTATCTTATCTTATTGCATCACGTGACTAGATCACATGACCACTAGACTGAAGCTAGTTCTCTTTCAGCTGGTTTACTTGTGCTCATGGATGCACAACTCTCACAGAGTCTAGACTTGATGTCAAAAACTCTTCTCGTACCTTAATCTAATCATATAAGTATATATATCTTCACATGTTCATTTCCATCTCTTCTTCCCTTCTATTCATTTCTGTGCCTCATGTCAAGCACATGTTAGGCTTCTCTTCCATTCTGCCACAGCATGCTGTGTCCACACTCTTTTAATCTCCATCTCTACATTGGTAGATCCGTCATACACATGTACACATAAGTAGAGCAATATATAAACCCAGAGACTATGATGGGATATCCCCAGTCTAGTTCTCTTGGAAATTACCTTCCTCTCAAGTGAGCCACTCAGTAGTAGTTCCTTCCTCTTCTCTCTTCTAGTCTAAGTGTTTTGGTGCAACCTAGAGCCTAAGGCATTTGAGGTTGTTTCACTCAATCCCTGTGGGATGAGGTATTCAACTCCTTGCTATTCCAGGAGTAACAGGCTCTCTGGACACCTCACACTCATCTCGCAACCCCTGGCAGTCTCTTTTCATTTCACCCCTTTTCATTTTGGGCTCAATCAGATCTTTTACCTCCTAAGTCAAATTCTCTCATATTTGACTCATATCCATTTACCACATTTCATATTTGGCCTCAGTTCATTTCAGTAGTATTCATTTTGGTCTCAGTCTGACTGTGGCTGCAGTTCATTTCATCTCACATCCTTTATGCTGGCACCATTAGTGGTGTCAATTCTTTTTCTACTTCTCCCAATTGGTTTGCTCAAAGTAGTCAGTTTTTCTATTTATAACTCTGGCCCTAAAGCACCTAGTATAAATAGTTAGATCTCCACTTCATGTATTCTTAACCTTGATCTATGCAATCTTACATAGAGTTCAAGCTCCTTGCTGAAACACTTCACTTTGAACTTCTGTCAATCAGGAGTTTTGCTTGGGAACTGAGATCCTTCAGAGGAAGGAGTCTCCACTTTCTTGCTGGATCAGAGGATCTGCCTGTCCGAGCTGTCATCCACAGCTCATCATCTTGACTCTTGTCCATGAGTTGTCACCCACCACACTGGGACCTTGTCCACAACCCCCCATAGCTGATTCTCCTTTCTGTGCCTAGGAGGAGCCCACTTATATCTGTACTAAGGCAACTGCCTAGGGGTACCACAACCATTGCACAGCAAGCACTGACCAGAGGGTCTGCCTTTACTGGATTAGAGGATCCCACACATGTCTACAGAGGTAGAAGACAGTAGCCAAGGAACTTAGTTCTCCGCGTATGCATCATTTGTTACACTGGTCATAACACTTCTCAGGTCACAAGATTACCTTTACCCTTGAGTCTTGAGACTTGTTATCTCTCACTTACTCCTTATCTTCAATTAGTCATATCAGTAGCTCAGCATTCCCAAGAACCTCAAGTAGTTTGTTATTGGATTATTTCAGATCACCATGCCTTTGAGATTGCTTCATAGGCAGATCTCTCATGATGCTCTCCATGCTTACCAAACCTTTCTCCCTCATCTGATGCTTAATGGTTGCTGTGCATCCCAACACTTTATTCCAAACCTACATTGATGCTATGATACTTTCTGGCACTTCACCTTTCTCCCTCATCTCACCCAAGCCAATATTCCCCCATCTGCCAGGTCCTTTGGTGCCATACCTGACTCCCCCCACTACTTCTTGATATGACCTCACCATCTCAATTGCTGTTGATGTTTCTGGTGTAGGATTGTTTTGGCATTGTCACCTTCACTTCACCCAGATTCCTGTCTCTTTCCCCTCTTGCTTACTTCCTTAAATGCATGGTTTTGTTCACCTGCTGTGTGCAAGTGCCAGTAACTCACTATTGTAGCTCATATTATTCACCTAGAACCATTGTCTCGAAGACCATTTCTTTCACCTTCAACATTCCTGGTATACAATCATTTTAGTATTGTCACCATCACTTCACCCAGGTTCCTACCAACCCATTTGTGGTGCCATTAGTACTATTCTATCATTGGCAACAGACTTGTTTTTTACTTGTATCTGCCTTGTGTTATGGCTTGATGCCTACACACAATAACTTTGACTAAAGTTATCTTATCTAATCTTATCTTATCCAATTAGATCAAGATCTAATCCTATTCTGAAAATAGCTTTCTTCAGCTGGCTTGGCCACTGCACCATTTCCATCATGTGATTTGATATCACATGACTTCCCTAGTCACATGACATAACCCCAGATTTGCAATGACATCATGATCATTGGTTTCACAGTATTTAACACAATGCAAGACATCAAACTATGCTATGGTCCATGTCCTAGGAGATTAGATCTCTAATCTAGATCTCCTCATGTTCACCATATGCCTTTCATCTCCATGCTGTGCACATCTCTTCCATTTTATGCACACATGCTAGATGCATGTCTTTCATTTCCATGCCTCATGTCTAGCACATGTTGGTACTTCTCTTTCATTTCAGAAGCTGCACTTCTACCTCATGCCAAACACATGTTTGATACATGTTTTACTTGTGTTTCTCATCTCTGTGCCTCATGTAGTACATGTTGCATGTTGATATCTATCCTTACATAGTCTATTATAGATCATAGCACAACAGATGTAAATAGATAGAAATGATATATAAACTGAGGGCTCTAGCACTAGCATCCCTAGTCTAGTTCTCTTGGAGTTTCCCCTTTAACAAGAGTTCCACTCAGTGAGGTCTCTGTTACCTCAAAGATCACCTTTCCTATAGCTTGTGGCCTTGTCATCTACTCACTTACCCATTAATCCGACCTTTGATCATAGTTAGCTCAGCATTCCCAAGATTCTCAGTAGTAGTAGTTGTTGGGTCGTTTCACCTTGCTACCTACTTATAATTGATTTCTCAGCAGCATGCATCAGGAACTTGATCAATTGCAGCCAACTTACTTGAAATAGTACTTAGATTTACTTATGGCTTGGCAAACTTCAAGTGCTTGGATAAGTGGACAACAAGCTGTAAGTGTGAAGTAAGTAATGTGTTAATTTGCTGATGCACCTGTTTTTCCTGTCAGTAGATTGGGCCTATGGGAGCTAGTCATGGCATGCAGATAGATAAGGTACTGTGTGCTCATCAAGCTGCCATTCCCTATCAAGCACCCCAGTTCAGTATCCACATCATAGGTATGGTATGATGGGTCATCAGGTGCAAGGTGCCAGGTACTAACTGAAACCTGATGATGATGATGCCTATCTGGAAAGCCATTTGATATGAGGACATGTCTATGGATAAGTTCCTCTTCAAGATGGGTTTTCTGCCAGAGAACAAGCAAGTTCTCTAAATCAAACAATGCCCCAATACATCAATTATCATTGTAAACCATGGCCTTGAAGTCATGGGACTCAAGTTCTTCCAGCTGTAGTGAGGCAATGCTTTGACAGTATCCTTGCTCTCCTCTCCAACCCCATCCTCGCCAATGCCCTCTATCCCATTCTTCTTCTCCTATCCGTGGATGAGAGAGCAGAATATTTCTCCCCAAACCTCCATTCTACCGACTTCTCCCATAACAGCAGTCGTCTCGGATGGGCCACCATTAGTGTCAAGGCTGAGGAATATGAGTCCAATGGATCTGATTCAGACTCCTCCAGAGAACGAGCTGATGGGGATACCATCGTTGCAACCTCCCCCATATCTCCTGAACCCTCTCCCCAATTCCCCCAGCTTTGCAGACAGCGGAACTTTCTTTTCTCCACCAGAATGCCTCACCTCCCCCACCTTAGTCCACCCACCAGTATGGACGTCACCCCAGGACACCTTCTCCCAGGGATACCAGAGGAATCTCCAACAATGCCTTCTCTCAAGCCCATTACCCCAGATCATTCCCCTACTGCCATGGATAGTCCTCCCCATCCCATATTTCGCTCCTGTGATGCCCTGTTGAGAGTATTTCCCCCATATGTACAATTTGGTGGGATCACCTGCTTTCAATGTCACGAACCCAGACATATCCATCCAAACTGCCCCCACTACCTCTGCCCTTTCTGCAATGTTGCCACCCCCGGTCATTCTCAATACCATTGTCCCTCTGCCCACTGTGGCAAGTGTAACACCCTGGGACCGAGCCTGGAACTGCACCGAGGATGACATTGATCCCTCTACCTGGGATCTCACCAATCATGATGTCAATGAGGGAGATAGAGATAATTGAGCTGGTGGCTCAAAGCTACGAAGGGGGTAATGTTACAAGTGTCCTAGAGGGAACTATTTTTCTCTCTCCTATGAGTTCACCAGACTTATCGGTATCCACTCTGATATCCGATTCCCTCTGGGACGACATTCTCCCTGACCTAGATGTCCCACAGGAGTTATGGGATGACTTCTTCCACTCAGCTCTCTTCGAAGGCTAGTTCCTTTCCGGACCCTATTTCTCTTTCACTTCTTCTACTGCGGACCTTAGAAATCCTCCTAAGCCAAATTCTCTCATATTTGGCTTGTATCCTATTCCTCATTGACTCACTCCAGCCTCAGTTCATTTCCACTTTTCATTTCATCCAGATTAGTCTAGCTGCGCCTGCAGTGTTCCTATTTCATATTCCTCACGACATAACATGTCTTCCTTCCCTTTTCTATTACATGACACAATGCGTTTCATTTCCCTTTTTATCATACATGATGTGACGCATCTTCATTTTATCCTTTTATACTTTAGAGCGGAGATTCTATCTTTAACCGGCCCTAAAGGGGCATAGTATAAATAGCTAGAATCGCTGCCCATGTAACTCTAACTTTGATCTACACAATCTTACGTAGAATTTGAAGCCTTCGCTGTCACTACCATGTTCCAGCATCGTTAATTGCTGTCATCAATCTGTTATGACCGGTGTAACAAATAACGTGTACACAGAAGACTGAAGTCTTTGCTATGGGACAGGTCTTCCTCTGAAGATGACAGCAACCTTCCTGGTCTGCAAGCGGATCACCTGATGAAACGACCCAACAACAACTACTAATGTCTTGGGGACGCCGAGCTATGATCTGACTGTAGAATAACAGGAGGGTGAGCGAGGAGTGACAAGGTCCAAGACTCAAGGATATGACTTGTGAGCTAAGAAGCTCCTGAGTGGATCTCTTGTTAAAGGGGAAAACTCCAAGAGAACTAGACTGGGGTTACCAGTGCTAGACTCCTGATCTTATATATCATCTCTATGTATGTACATGTGTACTACGGATCTACCGATGTAGAGACGGTGATTAAATACATGAGGGAAACATGCATCAAGCATGAGGATAAAGCATGTATCAAACATGCTGAAGGAGTGTGTAAGAAGCACTGCTTCTGAAATGGAAGAGAAGTGTCAACATGTGTCAAACATGAGGAATGGAGATAAATAACATGCGTCAAGCATGTGTGTGACGAATAAGAATGTGTGCACAGCACGGACATTAAAGTCGTGAGGAAGTCATGAGGAGATCTAGAACTAAATTGTAGATTCCTGATGTCGTAATAGATGACTAGCATCTGTGAGTCATGTGATCTCTGATCACGTGATGGGAAAGTCATGTGACACTAGGTCATGTGATTATGGTGCTCATGGCCTAACCAGCTGAAGGGAACTATCTTCAGTATAGAGATTAGATGCAATCTAATCGTATCTGATAAGATAAGATAAGATAACTTAACCGAAGTTATCGTGTGCACGGATCGAGCTGTAACACCTGATCAGTGAGCGGTGTGCAATGGTTGTGGTGACCTCAGTTGGTATACTGGATGCAAGGCAATGAGTGGGCTCCCTCCAGGCACACAAGGAGTAGTTGGCTATGGACAGGTCATGGGCAAGGCCTGTATCTGGGTGTGGCCTCTGGGCAATAGGCAGCGGCAATGGCAAGCATTGGGCAATGGCTTGTGGACTGATCCTCTGATCAGGGACAAAGTGGAGACACCTTCCGTGGACAGGTTTTCAGTGCCTAGATCGAACTCTGATTGACAGATGTTCAAGATCAAGATTGGCAATGACGATTGACAACGATGAAACACTGGTTTCAACGAAGGCTT
>QFEF01004235.1:0-11147 GCA_003316035.1 Neoboletus subvelutipes | reverse complement strand
TGGGGACCTTCTTGGTCAGCAGGCAGATCCTCTGATCGGCATGCAGTGTACAACAGTTGTGGTGACCTCAGTTGGTATACTGGATGCAAGGCAATGAGTGGGCTCCCTCCAGGCACACAAGGAGTAGTCGGCTATGGAGAGGTCGTGGGCAAGGCCTCTATCAAGGTGCGGCCTCTGGGCAATAGGTGGTGGTGATGGCAAGCGTTGGGCAATGGCTCATGAGCTGATCCTCTGATTAGGGACAAAGTGGAGACTCCTTCCTAGAAAGGTTCTCAGTGCCTTGATTGAACTCTGATTGACAGGAGTTCGAGATCAAGATAGATGATGGTGATTAACAATGCTGAAACATGGCAGTGACAGTGAAGGCTTCGAATTCTATGTAAGATTGCATAGATCAAAGTTAAAGTTACATGGGCGGTGATCTGTGCTATATATACTAAGCCCCTTTAGGGCAGGTCAATAATAGAATCGCTGCTCTAAAGTATAAAAGGGAAAAGACGTGTTGTATCATGTAAGATGCAAAAGGTTAAAGGAAGACATGTCATGTTGTGTAAGATATAAAAGGTTAAAGAAAGATGTGTTGCATCATGTGTGATATAAAAGGGAAGACGCATCACATACTGAAATAGGAAGGAGACATGTCACGTCAAAGATAAATATGAAATGGGGATGCTGCAGGCACAGCTTGACTAATCTGGTTGAAATGAAATGAGTAAATGAACTGAGGCCAAAGTGAATCAAGGAAATATGGGATATGAGTCAAATGCGAGAGAATTTGACTTGGGAGGATTTAAAGGTCCACAGTAAGGGAAGTGAAAAAAAGTAGGGTCTGAGGGACTGCTAGTCTTCGAAGAAAGAGAGGTGAAAGAAGTCGTCCCAGATCTCCTGTGGGATATCCAGGTCTGGAAGAATGTTATCCCAGAGTGAGTCAGGTATGGGAGCAGATACCGACAGATCCAGCAAAGTCATAGGAGAGAGAAAAATAGTCCCCCCTAGGACACTTGTAACAACAACCTGTACTAGCTTTCCCAGACCCTGATTGACCTTTCACCATCATGACCGATGCATCCCTGACTGCATCAGGTAGTGTCCTAATGCAACATGACCCTAATGGAGACCTGAAGCCATGTGGCTACCTCTCCCAGACTTTCACCCCTGCTGAGCAAAACTATGATATTTTCAACTGGGAATTGCTTGCCATAATCAGAGGATTAGAAGAATGGCATTAATACCTTCTTGGATTGGCATTCCCTGTGACAGTTCTTATGGATCATAAGAACCTTACATATTTCAAACAACAGCAGAAATTGTCCTGTCATCAAGCCTGGTGGCTTTTGTTTCTCCAAGATTTTGATCTTGCATACACCGCCCTCCCCAGATCTCGTATGGGCCCAGCTGACACCCTCTCCCGACATAACACTGTTGACATGTCTATGGACAATGCCAATGTCCAATTGTTGCCAGACAATGCCTTTGCCCACCAAGTTCGGACTATCGATCTTACTTTGGCTGATCAAATCTGTCAATCCTCCACTGAAGACCCACTTGTCCTAGATGCCCTGAAAGGCATGGAAAACAATATTCCTTTGTTTGGCTGCTCCTGAAACAACCCAACAACTATCTAAATTGTCTTGGGGATGCCAAGCTGTTACTATGACTATTCGAAGAAGAGGAGTGAGCAAGGTGTGACAAGTACCAAGACTCAAGGTAAATGTGATCTTTGAGGACTAGAGCCTCTACTGAGTGGATCTCTTGTTGAAGGGGAAAACTCCAAGAGAACTAGACTGGGGTTACCAGTGCTAGGACTTGAGGTTTACATAGCATAAACTATGTATGTACATGTTGTGGTCAGATCTACTGATTGTACATATGGATATTAAATACATGAAGAGAACATGTGTCTAACATGCTATAGAGTTATGTAAAGCACTGCCTTACAATGGAAGAGAAGTTAAACATGTGCCAGACATGAGGAATAGAAGCATAGCTTCTATAATGGAAGGGAAGCCTGACATGTGTCAAACATGAGGCACGGAGATGAAGAACATGCATCTAGCATGCTGTAGTGAATGTGCACAGCACGGAGATGAAAGGAAGAACAACATGAGGACGGGGGTGTGTCTAACACAAGTACAACATGTGTCATAGATGTCTTGCATCATGGCATATAAGATTGATGATCGAGATGTCATCACATCTAGGGTTTAGAGTCAGATGATACTAGTCACAAGACTAAGGGGTGTCATGTGATATCAAATCACGTGATGAGGAAGTCATGTGATGCTAGGTCACATGATGAGTGGTGCTCATGGCCAAGCCAGCTGAAGGGAACTATCTTCAGTATAGAGATTAGATGCAATCTAGTCATATCGGATAAGATAAGATAAGATAACTTGATCAAAGTTATCGTGTGCACGGATTGAGCTGTAACAGCTCCTCTGCCGATGACTGGACCTTCCTCAATGGGAAGCTCTATTACAAAGGTTGCATGTACATTCCGGGTGATGCCTGCCAGGAATTAGTCCTTGACACTCACACCTCACTGGAAGGCAGTCACAGCAGCCATATGTGCACTGTCGCCCTCCTGTCAAAGGATTATTGGTGGCTGGGCCTCTCCACCTTCGTTCACCGCTTTGTTGCTGGATGTGCCGTTTGCCAAGCAAACAAAGTCCAGACCCACCCCACTGTCCCTCCACTTATGCCCCTGAATGTTCAGTCCACCCGCCCTTTTGCCCATTTGTCTGTTGACTTGATCACCGACCTACCCCTTGTCTGGGGTCTCAATTCTATTATGGTCGTGGTTGACCATGGCCTTAGTAAGGGGGTAATTCTCACTCCTTGTACAAAAACTATCGATTCAGCAGGAATAGCCCAGCTTTTTTACAAAAATGTCTTCAAACAATTTGGATTACGCAACAAATTAATCTTGGATTGAGGACCTCAGTTCACCTTGGCCTTTGCAAGAGAACTGGCCAGAATTCTGAAGTATGACATATCCCTATCCACTGCTTACCACCCCCAGTCCAATGGAGAGACTGAATGATATAATCAGGAGTTAGAAACGTACCTTCGGATATTCTGCCAGGGAAAACCAGAGCAATGGCTAGAACACCTTACTGCTACTGAATTCACTCATAACACCGCTGTACACTCCTCTATGGGAAAATCCCCCTTCTCCTTAATCATGGGATATAAACCAAGGTTGTACCCCCCATTAGGCACCACCTTCTTACCTGTGCTAGAAAAATGGCTCTTCCATCTCGAGGATGCACATAAAGAAGCCAAAGCAGCACACACCCTGACTCAATTACGAATGAAACAGAGAATTCATTCCAAGTTCAAACTGTGGAAAGTTGGAGACGAAGTATGGTTGGATGCAAAAAACATCTGGACCAAAAACACTTCTAGGAAACTCTCTCCAAAATGATTAGAACCATTCAAAGTCTCCAAGGTAGTATCCCTGGTGGCTTTCCACATCACCTTGCCAAAATAGTGGAAGATCCATAATGTGTTCCATACCTCTCTCTTGTTGTCATATCGAGAGATCCCAAAACATGGACCGAATTTCAATAAACCACCACTGGAACTAATAGACAGAGAAGAGGAATACAAAATGGAGCAAATAACCAACCATCATGGAGCCAATAACTGGAGGGATTACCTTGTACATTGGAAAGGGTATACTGACGCCGAGGATACTTGGGAACCGGAAAGAAAATTTGACAATGCTTGGAAATTGCTAGATGAGTGTAAAAAGAGGAAATCCCTCTGATCGCCTCTTCACCCAGAAACCCCATGTCCTATAATTTCACCAATGGAACTGCTCCCCTCTGTACCCATCTCAATCGCCTCCCTTCTATTGCTCACCACACCCTCTATGTCGCTGCTCTCCAAAACCAAGATGCTACCAACATCATTGAGAGGACCCCCCTCTTTTCTACCAACACCACCCTCGTCCTCCTTGTTAGACTCTACTGAGTTTACAATACCCTTCAATCCCTTTTTACCCAGGCAATCTGGTGCTCGGCAGGTCCCCATGTCTTCGTCAACTCCCCCTGTTACACTGCCCAGAATGACATTGCTGTCAATGCCTTCCAACAGACCCTCACGGAGGCCAGGAACCTCACCCTGGACCTCCTTGAAGAAGAGGGCTTCAATGGTATCCTCGCCTCTCTCCCTAAACCCATCCTCGCAGATGCCTTCTACCCTGTTCTCCTTCTCCTATCTGCAGATGAACGAGAGGAATACTTCTCTCCCAACCTCCACCTGGCAGACTTCTCCCGTCGAAATGGCCACCTCGGATGCGCCTCCATCCGTTCTGAGACAGAGGAGTACAAGTCCAATGGATCTAGTTCCGATTCCTCTGATGAACAAGCTGACAGAGACACCATTGTGGCAACCTCCCCATATCTCCCAAACCCTCTCCCCAATTCCCCAGACTCTGCAGACAGTGGAATTTTCTTTTCTCCACAGGAATGCCTCACCTACCCCACCTTAACCTATCTGCTGCCAGGGATGGTACCCCAGGTCATCTCCTCCCCGGAATACCCAAGAACTCTCCAACCATGCCTTCTCTTGAGCCCATTACCCCAGATCATTCCCCTACCACCATGGATGGTGCTCCCTGTCCCATATTTTGCTCTAGTAACACCTTGTTGTGAGTGTTTCCCCCATATGTACAATTCGACGGGATCACCTGCTTCCAATATTGCAAACCGGGACACATCCGCCCCAACTGTCCCCATTACCTCTGTCCCTTCTGTAACATCACCACCCCCAGTCATTCACAATACTGTTGTCCCTCTGCCAGATGTGGAAAGTGTAACACCCTTGGACATCAAGCCTGGAACTGCACTGAGGACGATATCGACCCCACCACTTGGGACCTTACTGACCATGACATCAATGAGGGGGACAGAGATAATTGAGCCGGTGGCTCAATGCTACGAAGAGGGTAATGTTATGAGTATAACTGGGGGTCCTATTTTTCTCTCCCCCATGAGTTCTCCCGACCTATCGGTATCTGCTCCTATACCCGACTCACTCTGGAAGGACATCCTCCCTGGCCTGGAAATGCTGCAGGAGCTCTGGGACGAGGTTTTCCATTATGCTCTCTTTGCTGATTGACTCTTCCATTATTAGTTCTATTTTAGTTTCATCGTGCTGCGGACCTTCAATCCTCCAAAGTCAAATTCTGTCGCATTTGACTTGTGTCCATTCTTCCCTGACTCATTTCAGCCTCAGTTCATTTCTTTATTTCATTCTGACTGAATTCATCTAGCTGCATCCATAGCATTTATATTTCATATTTATCTTCTACATGACATGTCTTACTTCCTTTTACAGTACACAACGCGACGCATCTTCATTTATCTCTTTATACTTTAGAGCGGTGATTCTATTTCTGACCAGCCCTAAAGGGATTTAGTATAAATAGCATAGATCGCCACCCATGTAACCTTAACTTTGATCTATGCAATCTTACATAGAATTCAAAGCCTTTGCTGAAACAGTGAAGTCAATCACTGTCACCTAAACTTGATCTTGAACTCCTGTCAATCAGAGTTCAATCAAGGCACTGAGAACCTTTCCAGGAAGGTGTCTCCACTTCGTCCCTGATCAGAAGATCAGCTCACAAGCCATTGCCCAATGCTCGCCATTGCCACCACCTATTGCCCAGAGGCCACACCCAGATAGAGGCCTTGTCCACAACCTCTCCATAGCCAACTACTCCTTGTGTGCCTGGAGGGAGCCCGCTTATTGCCTTGTGAACAGCATACCAGCTGAGGTCGCCACAACCATTGCATACTACACACTGATCAGAGGATTTGCCTGTCAACCAAGAAGGTCCCATCGTTCACAGAGGTGGACAGTTCATAGTGAAGACCTCAGTCTTCTGTGTGCATGTTATTTGTTACACTGGTCATAACACTGTCCAGCCCCAGGACTTATCTTTGAACCAGGAAGACTACCAGAGGGTAGTCAGGAAGCTGCCAGTATGAGATGTATCAATCTATCAAACCTACTCAGAGAACCATTTGACAAGGAAAACCAGAGAACCCCACCAGGATCTTTTGCAGCTGTACCATCCACCACTTCCGCTTCTTGAAGAATTGGAGGACCATCTCGGAATACTCCATCTCCACTCCCTTCTATCATCAGGACCACCTCTACAGACCGTCCCTCCTGAAGTCTGACCCCATTGGCCAATCCTTCCCCTCTACCACAGTTAGAACCAGAACCCATCCAAGTAGACCAACCAGAGCCAGCCTCTGGATACTACTCCCATGTCCTTGGAAGGAATGTCCAACCTGGTGAAACCAGTGCCTATTCCCATCTACCCAGATATGGCCAAGATTCAGACCCTGAAGATCCAGACCCAGGAGCAGATGATTTCAACAACGAAGACAAGATCAGGATGGGTGAAATTAAAGCCGCTCTCCCCAAAGAATTCTCAAGAGAACCTGATGACACCCACTGATGGTACCTTGCTATGCAAGGATATTTCTCTCTCCACGAAGAGAAATACAATGATTGAGCAAAGTCACTCATATTCCTCAACCGCATGTCAAAAGGACGAGGGAAGTCCTTCTCCAAGGCTTGGCTTACCAAGCTTAATGATAATGCACTCTCTGAGGGAGAAAGGAAATTTGAGGAAGTTACCAAAGCTTTCCACACCACCTTTTACCCCTATGATACCGCCACTTCCACATGAATCAAGATTGCAAACCTTGTCCAGGATGCGAGAGACAATTCAGGCTTTGAGAAATATATCTCAGCCTTCTCCAGGCTTGCCGTCTGAACCGGCATCACCGATATCGCAACACTCTCTGAGTGGTTCCTCAGAGGAGTCTCCATGCCCATCACAACCCAACTCACACTCTCTGGTATACTCAAAAATGGCAAGAGTATGAAAGAGATCTACTTCAAAGCCTCCAAGATCAAGGGAGGACTTAGAAGGATTAGAAACCTCCAAAGAGGACCACAGGTATCCTTTGGTGGAAACAATAGTAGCAGGAGGGATCCCAATGCTATGGATGTTGATCGTATTACGATCACACCTGCAGAGCAAGCTAAATGCATTCAGGAGAGGAGGTGCTTTGTTTGTAAGCAAACTGGTTGTACAACTAGAAACCACCCTGGGACCATTCCTACCTGTTCCTCCTTCCCGCCCTTTTCCCCCACTCCCACCAAAGACCCTTTGGATACGTTCATCTGCAGCCTTGAAGGAGATCAAGACAGGGGTCAAATACTTCATACCTTGAAATCCCTATATGATCCAACCTGTGACAAAAACAGAGAACCAATCCAAATGGAGTCGGTCAAAGTCCTCTCAACCAAGGAACAAGAGGAAGAGTTTGAGATGTCTTTTTAGAAGGAAGGAGTGTCCCAATGTCACTACCTTCCATAACTGTCACCCCTGTACCTATTTCCAGAACTAAGTCGAATTCAATTTGTCTTCCCCTTTCTATCTGGAAACAAGATGGGCAAATTGTTGGCATAAACGCTCTCATGGATAGCGGAGCAACTGGATGTTTCATTGTGAAAACTGCAGTCACTCAAATGAAACTACTGACTGAGGTCCTAGATGTCCCCATCAAGGCATGGAACATGGATGGGACCCCAAATCAGTCAGGAATGATAAAGGAGAAAACCACTGTGGTTATTGATCTCCAAGGAGTACAAGAGCAACAGGAGCTGCTCATCCCCAACTGTGGAAAAGATAATGTCATCTTAGGCTTACCATGGCTGTAAACCATGAACCCAGAAATCGATTGGCAGAATGGGAAGGTAATCATCACTCCGGCCAAGTACAAACCAACCAATACCAAAGACACAGCTCAACGGTATCTACTAACCTTGGGCATTGGACAATGGCCCCGACAGGGGATCCTCTGATCCACGGATAAATGGAGACACCTTCCTCTGAAGGTTCTCAGTTACTTAACTGAGCTTCTGATTGACAGAAGATTGAAGTTAAGATTTCCAGTGATGAGCTTTGAATTCCATGTAAGATTGCATAGATCAAAGTTAAGAATACATGGGCAATTGATTGGGCTATTTATACTAAGCCCCTTTAGGGCCGGTGCAGAAATAGAGCACCACTCGAAATAGAAAAGGTACTGTAATGAAAAGGATACGAGATCAAATAGACTGCGGGTGCAGTTGTATTGATACCGAAATGAAATGAACTGCGACCACAGTTATAAAGGTACCAGAATGAAAAGCTACTATTACGACCAGTGTAACAAATGACGCATACGCAGAAGACTGAAGTCTTTGCTATGGGACAGGTCTTCCTCTGAAGACAACGGTGACCTTCTTGGTCTGCAAGCAGATCACCTGATTGGCGAGCAGTGTGCAATGGTTGTGGCGACCTCAGCTGGTATGCTGTTCACAAGGCAATGAGCAGGCTCCCTCCAGGCACACAAGGAGTAGTCAGCTATGGACAGGTCGTGGGCAAGACCTGTATCTGGGTGTGGCCTCTGGGCAATAGGCAGCAGTGACAGTGAGCATTGGGCAATGGCTTGCGAGCTGATCCTCTGATCAGGGACAAGTGGAGACACCTTCCAAGGACAGGTTCTCAGTGCCTAGATTGAACTCTGATTGACAGATGTTCAAGATCTAGATAGGCAATGACGATTGATGATGATGAAACACCCATTTCAGCGAAGGCTTCGAATTCTACGTAAGATTGCATAGATCAAAGTTAAAGATACATGGGCGGTGATTCTAGCTATTTATACTAAACCCCTTTAGGGCCGGCTAAAGATAGAATCTCCACTTTAACATCTAAATAAGATAAATGAAATGCATCGCATCGCATATGAAGAAAAGAAATGAAGACATGTCACGTCACATGTGATATAAGAGGAAGTGATGTGTCATGTCGCGTGAACTGTAAAAGGAAGAGATGCGTCGCGTCATGTGAGATATAAAAGGGAAGAGGTGTCGCGTACTGAAAGAGGAAGGAAGTGTGTCGCATCAAATATGAAATAGAATGCTGCAGGCACAGCTCAACTAAATAGGAAGAGATTAACTGAGGCCAAAATGAATCATGATGAAATGGATACAAGTCATATGCGAGAGAATATGACTTAGGAGGGTAAAAGGTCCACAGTAAGGGAAAGAGGGTTCAAGGCACAATTAAGGTTGGAACAACGAGGAGTCCAGGATGCCTTCCCGTACCTCCTGAGGAATGTCCAGGTCTGGAAGAATGTCGTCCCAGAGGGAATCTGGTATCAGGGCAGATATGGATAAGTCTGAAGAGGCCATTGGAGAAAGAAAAAGAGTCCCCCCTAGGATACTTGTAACAGCTACAAAATGAAAAGGACCGAAATGAAAAGGTGTGAAAGTCTAAAATGGTTAAATGGAACACAAGTCAAATGTGAGAGAATTTGACTTGGGAGGTTATAGGTCCAAAATGAATAGATACCAGAAAGAAAACAGAGACCACATATAGGATGCAAGAGGAAAGGCCAACTAGTCGCAAAAGAGCGAGGGATGGAATACCTTATCTGTTACAAGTGTCCTAGGGGGGACTATTTTTCTTTCTCCAATGAGTTCTCCAGACCTATCTGTATCGGCTCCAATACCAGATTCCCTTTGGGATGACATTCTCCCAGACCTGGACATCTCACAGGAGGTATGGGAAGGCATCCTCGACTCATCACTATTCCAGCCCTAATCGTGTCTCGGACCATATTTCATTTACTGTGGACCTTTTCCACTCCTAAGTCAAATTCTCTTGTATTTGACTCGTATTCCAAATTCTTCATTGACTCATTTCAGCCTCAGTTCTTTTCCTCATTTCGTATTGCCTCATTCATCAAGCTGTGCCTGCAGCATTCCTATTTGTTATTTGTCCTCAATGCAATGCGTCTCTTCCCCTTATGGTACATGACATGACGCATCTTCCTTCCTTTTATATCATGTGATGCAACGTGTCTTCATTTCCCTTTCCTCTTACGTGATGTGACGCATCTTCATTTATCTTATTTAGACTTTAGAGTGGAGATTCTATCTTTAGCCGGCCCTAAAGGGGTTTAGTATAAATAGCTAGAATTGCTGCCCATGTAACTCTAACTTTGATCTACAGTGGCTCAAAAGAGTGTCCCAATGTTTGACTATTTTGTAAGGACTTTACATTTGCAGGAGAACCAAAAGGTGTTAGCTCTAACCCTTGCTGGGTCATTAATGGTTCTAATCCTTGCCCTGAAGATGAGCCCTTAGCCATGTGATTTGGTTGTCATGGCAATGAGATATAGCCATATTAAAGTGACATGTCATTGGGACACTTTTTTGAGCAACATTTCTATTCTACAATTTTAGTACTTTGTATGCCCTCCCTTTGCTTTTATCACTGCCTCTAGTCATTTAGGCATACTCTCTATCAATCCTTGACACTCCTCAATCTCTATCTTTCCCCACTCCACTTCAATTCTCTCCCAAAGCTTCCATATTCCTTTTGGTGGTGTTGTATAGCTATTGAGCTGTTTTTTGAGGATTTGCCAGAGATGTTCAATGAGATTAAGGTCTGGAGATTGTGCTGGCCAGTCAAAAAGCTTGATCCCATAAGATTCCAGCCACTCCTTGGCTTTTTTAGAGGTGTGCTTGGGGTCATCATCTTGTTGAAAGATAATGCTCTCCTCAGGAATTTCAGAATTTTCCATGGAAGGAAGCAGGTTATCCTCCAAAATGGAGACATACTGCTCAGCATTTATCCTCCCTTCAACCTCTGCAAGAATCCCCACTCCATTCCAACTCATGCATCTCCAAGCCATCAAGGAACCTCCTCCAAACTTTATTGTTCCCTGGACTTCCTTGTCTTGCAAAGGCTTTCCTGCCAATTTCCACACATACTTCCTTCCATCTGACCCAATCCTATTGATCTTGGTTTCATCTGACCAAATGACCCTAGTCCAGTCCTCCACAGTCCAGTGTTGGTGCTTGAGAGCAAAGGCTAGCCTATGTTTCCTATGCTTCACAGACAAAAATGGCTTCTTTTTCTTGACTACAGCCTTGAGAGATGCAAACTTGAGATCATTCCTAACAGTTTGAGCAGAGACAGGAGAGGAGAGAGCAGAATTGATGAGATGGGTGGCCTGGACAGCATTTTCAACTTTGCCAGAGGTGATACTAAGGAC
>QFEF01004220.1:0-11451 GCA_003316035.1 Neoboletus subvelutipes | reverse complement strand
CTCATCAGAGACCACTTCCCAGAACTTGGCACCTATTCAATGAAAGCAAGACGCATGAATACAGGACGATGACAGCTAATCTGGCGATGGCTCAAAGCTCACCAATTTGGTTACCGCACTGTTATCGAAAACACGTGTGAGTAGCATGATGCGCCGCAAGAATGTTGTGGGCTTACCTGGCCAGTCTGAATGTGGACGATTTCACGCATGCTGAAAAGAAAGCGATGAGATTGGAGTGAACATTGGAAAATGATTCGATGTTTGAACACCGAACACGAGGATAAAAGTCGCGCACGACGCGCACAATACACGACGTTGCGCGACGAGGAGAAGGGGAGACACGTACATTAGGGATTTGGGAAAAGGAAGTCGTTAAAGGATGGCGTTGGGACACGAATGGATGGTGTGGTCAAAAACGAGAACGTGCAGCCGGGTCAAGGGTGTACGCTTATTTTTCAAGCGGCGACAAAAATATGGTGGCTGTGCTTAATTTTCCCACCGCTCAACACGAGTTACTTTTGTTTACGACACGGGACGTGGACACAACACTCAATTTTACATGATCTGCACCGGCCATCATCGAAATGTATGCCTGATATTTGATACCAAGACCGCCTGGCAGCGCGTAGCTCAGCCTTGCGAGGACCTTGAGGCACCGTGTGCTCCACCTCCATTTGGCATCGGCTCTGAAACGAGACAGGGTGCAACGACCCCGAGATTGTAGTACCTAAACGGTAATTAGGTACCTGAAGGCTGAGCGTTATGTACTGCGGTCGACGCTTTCTGTGGCCTTCTCTTCGTCAACCATGAGCGCTAGCAACACCGGGGGCTCGAGTCGGACGTCATTCGGCCCTTCCCCGCTTTCGCCCAGATTTCAACCTTCTGTGCACCGGATACCCACTCCAGGGATTGAGAACAGGAGGCCACCGCGATATGTACGCGGCATCGCTATCGCTCGCTGCTTTCTTGATATGATTGTCTATCTTAACCGCAGGAACCTTTCGTGCTCAACTTCTGGTTCGTCAGCGGGCTCGCTCTGCTCATGATATTCCTTGGCATCGCGTTGCAAGTCGCATTATATGTATCAGACACGCAGAACGGTATGTGAGCTGTAATGCAGAGCTGCAACAGTTGTGTAACGGCCACAGGTTTCGCTGTTCCGGCTAAAAACGTTTTCAGCTTTGTATCCACTCAGTTTTTGACGGTGAGCACAGGAATTTAATCTGTCACTCCGGAAGATGACAGTGATCGTAGTCTTTTTTCCCTACACTCCTCATCGTACCCCTTGCGTTGTTTTGGTCGGTAGCGGAGTGGATGCTCCGATGGTATCAGGTACGTCGGTATGTGATGGTGTGCGACGGTCACAGTAGCCTTCAGTAGCCATACGTAACGCTGTCCGAGGGGAAGGCGCCCGCTGCACGCAGCATCCTCCTGGACTATGTGAGCTTTCCTTAGTCCTTGTCTTTAAATCTCTGCTGAACAAGTAGATTAGATCGCTTTGAAGTACAATCCTCATTTTTGCACAAAAGTCTAACATATCGACACGTTTCACAGCCGATTGGCCATCCTTTACTATTCGTTGGCTCATAGACATTACTTGATCTACGTTTCGACACTTATAGGACTTTCTACCATATTGTTACAACCTCTGGCCGGTTCACTCTTGCAAGTGCGACAGGTCCCTCATACATCTGGTTCGCCTCTGCGTACTACGTGTAAAAATTAGCTCGTTGACGTGGTATGCAGACGCTGTTGCTCTCGTCACAAGCACCGTTGCGCTCTCGTCTGCCATAAATGACCTGGACGCTTTCTTCGCCTCCACAGGAGTACGTTAATTATTTCCTAAAATCGAATATATCAAGTTAATCCGAATTAGTTTGCCCTTGCTTCAGGTACGTATATTTTGGTGATGAGGGGGCATGCCTTCTTATTCCCGCAGTCTACAACGACCTAGTAGACCCACCTTTTGTCCGCGGGGTCTGGACTGCAACCCAATTCCAGGTAAAACAATTACTATCTTGAATACCCTCGCTTACGTTTCTCGATCGTATCTTCGCTAGGCTCCACCAGGCTCCTACCTCAACGGTACTCTTGCAGTAAACACTACTGCTATTCGGACAAAGGTTAACTGTGTTAGTCCTTCTTCGCTTGACGTGGCGAATGCAAATGGAAGCTACGTTGCATCGGCCACATTCCCTGGCGGGTGCTCTGCAAGTAATGTGTTTAATCCTGGAAACGGAACCGAGCAATTCAATGTTGTCAACGCTAGCAGTTGCGCTTCGCCGGGTCTAGACATTATGTTTCAACCCGTCGTGTTCTGGTTCTTCCTCAACACCAGCAGTCCCCAGGTAGCGAGCGTATATTGTAACCCGACGATGAACGTGTTCACAGTCGAGACATCAATGGATCTTGGAAACAGTGCACTCGGCCCTTGTACGATATCACTACCAGCACAAGGTACCAATAATGTTACCGGAAGTCCGCAAAACGGACGCCCATACAACGGGTAAGTATCCACTACGCTTCGCTTGTTCCAAGCAACTTCTGATCTCCTGCAGAGTGGTATTTAACCAGAGCGATAATTTCAACGTTTTATCAAGAGCACACGCCATTAATTTTGGCATTCCTGATGCAATATACCGCTACGCGGCCCAGCAACCTGGAGGACCGTTGACCGTTTTTCAAGATAATTATGGTTTCCTCAACGCCACCGAGGCCATCTATGCGAGTTTATTGATATGCATGACGCATATCCATTTCTAATGTGTCTGCAGACTCAGCATCTCGCCGTCGCTGCTCAGTCTAATTACTTCTTGGCGAGCAACACGACGATTCCTGCACAACTCACATCTCAAATCCCGCGTCTATTTGTAGAGTGAGAGGCTTTTAGTTGCCCGATCTCCGGGGTCATCAGTCTCATCGTTGTTGACAGAAAGCTCTCGACTCATGTCCTTTCCTCTTTGGTGATTATTATTGGGATTGTCGGATTTGTGGTACACTACTTGCACGGACGAGCACGTCGCACACTATGGCTGACGAGTCCTCCTGGTTCTATTGCTGCCATCGTGTCTTTGACGTCACGATCTGGTTTTGGTGAACTCTTGCTGCCATACGACGACGAACGACGGATGCAGGATAATCTGGCTGGCCTGACGTTTTGTTTAGACCGGCGGACCGGTGCGGTTGTTGCCGAGGAAGATTTCGGCCCGGCCGAGTATGCAGATGGGGTGGCGCTGTTAGGGCGTAGGAGACCATACAACAACCCCACATACATAGTCGATGACGATTCGGAAACACCACTCAAGGGTTCTGAAGAACGAGAACGATAGTGCTGGACAATTTAAGCACTGTCTGACCCTTTCCTGCATGTTCTTTGTATACTTGCTGTATATTATCTCCATGCGGATTCCGAGAGAGAGAGTTGTATATCATGTGCCTCCCTGTCCATCTTCAATTGAGGCGCATCTCAAACACGTCGCGAAGATGGCAAACAAATGCCAACAAATGTTTCATTCCGAGCAGATCGAGATAATTTTTCTTCTCTTCTTTCCTCCTCACCAAACACTGCACGTCCTTGGTGGAGGGTAAAGAGGGCAAGGACCTCTGAATAAGTGCCCAGAGTCATGGCCAATCTTCATCGGTCAGCCATATCGAGCTCTGTGAGCAAGGTGAATGGCAATCCTGTACAGCCCATCTGTTTTGCTCCTGGCATCCGAGCTCGGCACGCTCTCTTTGACGCTGTTTTAGAGTTGTCTGATGGTACTGCCTACCAAGGCATCAGCTTTGGTGCAGAGGACAAGAGTGTAGCAGGCGAATGCGTCTTTCAGACCGGTTAGGCATTCCACCTCATCGTCTCTAAGCGAGTATCAACTGGACATTTAGGCATGGTTGGGTATACCGAGTCACTTACGGATCCATCATATGAGCGTCAGATCCTCATCCTCACCTATCCCCTCATTGGAAACTACGGTGTTCCGGAGCGCCATTCTTCCCTTGACCACCTACCGTCAGAATTCGAGTCGTCGCGTATTCACGTCGCCGCGTTGGTTGTCGGCTCATACTCGGACAATTATAGTCATTTTCTAGCAGACTCCTCTCTGGGCACTTGGCTTAAAGAAAATGGCGTCCCCGCCATTTATGGTGTCGACACACGTGCGCTTACCAAAAAGATTCGCGAGAATGGCTCGATGCTTGCAAAAATTTTGGCACGCAGACCGGAGGCTCCTCGCGGCCGCTTGCGCTCTCTCGCACCAGAATCTCAGCCAGTCTCGCGAGCGTCCTCCCCTCCTGCGTCCTTGTCTTGGCGGGAGGATTATCTTGACATCCCTTTCCACGACCCCAACCAGGACAACCTGGTCGCTGCTGTATCACTAACATCCCCTCGAATCTTCCAACCAACTACCAAACCACGTTCACATCCTTCGGGGCGTACCCTCCGTATTGTCGCCGTCGATGTTGGGATGAAATACAATCAAATACGGTGTTTCACAAACCGAGGGGTGGAGGTGAAAGTGGTCCCTTGGGATCATGACTTCGTCGAAGATCCCGAACTTTACGATGGACTTTTTGTGTCGAACGGACCAGGTGATCCGTCGATGCTCACCGTCACGATTGCAGCGCTTTCGCGTGCAATGCAAAAAGCAGATAGACCTATATTCGGTATCTGTCTCGGACACCAGTTGCTCGCACTTGCTGCTGGTGCCAAAACTTCGAAGATGAAGTACGGTAACCGCGGTCAAAACATCCCGTGTACGGATGCACTATCTGGCAGATGCTACATCACGAGTCAGAATCACGGTTACCAGGTCGACGCAGACACCCTTCCCACAGGCTGGAAGGAGTTATTCAAGAACGCTAACGATGGCAGTAATGAAGGTATTTACTACGAGAGCAAGCCCTTCTTCTCTGTACAATTCCATCCGGAGTCTACACCTGGACCCTGGGACACCGAGTTTCTCTTCGACGTCTTCATTCAGAACGTAGAAGAGTGCATCTCATCCAACTCGCTCGTTCCGATCTCTCTGCCCGGTGGTCGAAAAGAGGATAATGAGAAGCGTAACCCTCGTGCCAAGGTCCAAAAAGTCCTTATACTAGGCTCGGGTGGTTTGTCTATTGGACAGGCCGGCGAATTCGACTATTCCGGATCGCAGGCCATCAAGGCCCTCAAAGAGGAGGGCATATATACAATCCTAGTCAATCCCAACATAGCAACCATCGCAACGTCAAAGGGTTTAGCTGATAAGGTTTACTTCCTCCCTGTCACCCCCGACTTCGTTCGAAAGATAATCAAGTACGAAAAACCTGACGGTATCTACGTCACCTTCGGTGGCCAGACGGCTTTGAATGTTGGTATCAAGCTCAAGGATGAATTTGTCGCTCTCGGCGTACAGGTGCTTGGTACGCCAATCGAGACAATCATCGTCACAGAGGACCGTCAGTTATTTGCTCAGGCGATGGAAAGCATTGGAGAGCGCTGTGCTCAATCCAGTACCGCTACAACGACAGACGAGGCGATCGCTGCTGCGCGCGAGATTGGGTTTCCAGTAATCGTGCGGGCTGCTTACGCACTCGGTGGTTTAGGGTCGGGTTTCGCCCAAGACGAGGCTCAGTTACGCGCATTATGTAGCAAGGCGTTCGCAACTAGCCCTCAAGTTCTTGTGGAGAGAAGTATGAAAGGCTGGAAAGAGATCGAGTATGAGGTCGTCCGTGACTGCCGCGATAACTGCATCACGGTTTGTAACATGGAGGTACGTACCTTGTTCGAGCATTTGCTGTCGTCAATTAACCTGCTAAGTAGAACTTTGATCCCCTTGGCATACACACCGGAGACTCCATTGTTATTGCTCCATCGCAGACTCTTTCCGACGCTGACTACAATATGCTTCGGACCACTGCGATCAACGTCATCCGACACCTAGGAGTGATCGGGGAGTGTAACATACAGTATGCTTTGAATCCATCTTCGAAGGAGTACTGTATCATCGAAGTTTGTGGTCGGCAATTTCGGGTAGGGTCTTTTCTCACCCATCTTCCAGGTCAACGCCCGTCTCTCCAGGTCTTCGGCACTCGCCTCGAAAGCTACTGGATACCCATTGGCTTTCATCGCAGCAAAGCTGGGTCTTGGTATCCCTCTCAATGAGATCAAGAATACCGTGACGAAGGTGACTAGTGCCTGTTTCGAGCCTAGCTTGGACTACGTCATCGTCAAGATTCCTCGTTGGGATCTCAAGAAATTCAATCGCGTCAGTCATCTACTGAGCAGCAGCATGAAGAGTGTCGGAGAGGTCATGAGTATTGGAAGGAATTTCGAAGAGACCATTCAAAAGGCAATTCGTGCGATCGACGATCAGTTCCTTGGCTTTGCAAAGGTGGGTAGGCCGCCTGTACTCCCGGGTAACATGTCGAATATCTCCTTACAGAACGAATTCGTTGCGGATATCGATGAAGAGCTTTTGAATCCCACTGACAAGCGTATCTTTGCCATCGCTTCCGCCTTCCATCTGGGCTATAGTGTCGACAAGATTTGGCAGATGACAAACATCGACAAGTGGTTCCTGTCGAGGCTTCTGAACATCCATCATATGGAGATGCATCTAAGGTAGTTTGAGTCTTGTTCTCCACTCCTACACAACCGTACTAACCATGCGAGTAGAGAATGCGCTATTTCCTCCATCACTAGTGAGACTCTGCTGCAAGCCAAGCAACTGGGCTTTTCCGATAGACTGGTTGCTAGTTGCATCGGGTCTACTGAGTTTGCTGTGCGTCGCCTTCGTCAGGAAGTGTCGATTTCCCCCTTTGTCAAGCAAATCGACACGGTAGCCGCTGAATTCCCCGCGTTCACGAACTATCTTTACACCACCTACAATGCAGCGGAACACGATGTCTCGTTCGAGGATCGTGGTGTCATGGTGCTTGGCTCTGGCGTTTACCGAATCGGCTCCTCCGTCGAGTTTGACTGGTGCGCAGTCAGGGCTATTCGAACTCTTCGCGAGCAAGGCTATCCCACGATCATGGTCAACTACAACCCAGAGACAGTCAGCACTGACTACGACGAAGCCGATCGTTTATACTTTGAGAACATCAGTCTGGAATCGATTTTAGACATCTATGACGTCGAGCGCTCCAGAGGAGTCATCTTGTCGATGGGTGGGCAGACACCAAACAATATCTCCCTTCCCCTCTTCCGCCAGAACGTGAAAATCTACGGAACGTCACCAGAGATGATCGACACCGCAGAGAATCGATACAACTTCTCCCGTATGCTGGATGAAATTGGCGTCGACCAACCCCAGTGGAAGGAGCTCACCAGTTTTGAGGAAGCGCACGCTTTCTGTGAATCTGTCGGCTATCCTGTTCTTGTACGACCGTCGTACGTTCTTTCCGGCGCGGCGATGAATGTGGTGTCCACCGGCGACGATCTGTCAAGCTATCTGACCCGAGCTACCGCGGTTTCTCGTGACCATCCCGTCGTCATCAGCAAATACATTGAACAGGCCAAGGAGATTGAGATGGATGCTGTGGCCAAGGATGGTCAGATGATTATGCATTTCATCTCCGAGCACGTGGAGAACGCAGGAGTGCACTCTGGTGACGCTACATTGATTCACCCACCTCAAGATCTTGCACCTGCGACCGTCCGGCAGATTGAAGAAGCAACTGCAAAAATAGGAAACGCGCTAAATGTCACTGGACCGTTCAATATCCAGTTTATCGCAAAGAACAACGAGATTAAGGTTATCGAGTGCAACTTGCGAGCCGCTCGGTCATTCCCTTTCGTATCGAAGGTTACTGGGATCGATGCAATTGAGATGGCGACGAAGGTGATGCTTGGAATTCCTGTCGAGCCTTACCCCGACCCTGGTCTACCTTCGGATTATGTTGGCGTCAAGGTTCCGCAATTCAGCTTCAGTCGGTTGTCTGGTGCCGACCCTGTACTCGGAGTAGAGATGGCCTCTACTGGCGAGGTCGCTTGTTTTGGCCGCGACAAATACGAAGCGTACCTCAAGGCCCTTATTTCAACAGGTATCGTTCCACCGAAGAAGAACATCTTGTTCTCTGTCGGTAGCTACAGGGAGAAAATTGAGATCCTCCCATCTGTCCAAAAGCTCTACGCTGCGGGATATAACATCTTTGCTACGTCCGGGACGGCTGATTTCCTGACGGAGCATAATGTTCCCTGCAAGGTAGGAGTTGGATGGCTGCTCCTTGAAATCGTACTTATTTTTGTGTAGTACTTGGAAACGCTTCCTGAAGGAAGCAGTGACTTGCAGAAGTCCGAATATTCACTCACCCAGCATCTGGCGAACAACCTGATCGACATGTATATCAACCTTCCGTCAAAGAACAATTACCGTCGTCCGGCGAGTTACGCCAGCAAAGGCTATCGCACGAGGAGAATGGCAGTCGATTTCGCCATTCCGCTTATTACTAACGTCAAAAATGCCAAACTTCTCGCTGAAGCTCTCGTTCGCAAATTGCCACTCGATGTCTCGAATGTCGACTCCAAAAGCTCGTATCTTACGCACGTGTTCCCCGGGCTTGTCAATGTCGCTGCTTTTGTCCCACGAATTACGGTTGTGTCCGGCGACGACAGCTTTAATCAAGCGACACAAGCAGCTCTTTGCGCTGGATTCACTACGTCCCTGATTCTTCCTCATGGCGTGGATGGATCGATTACGAATGCCAGGAGTCTGCAACACGTTCAGAATATCGCCGCTAGCAATTCATACAGCAATTATGCATTGAGCGTGGCTACGGATAATAGCCAAGAGCTACCATTGAACGATGAATTTAAGCCTGACGTCAAGGCTCTCTTCATAGCGTTCCACGAACCTGCCGGTCCTCCAGGGATCTCTGCCGTTGCGGCTCATTTCGCTTCGTGGCCGACTGAGAAGATGATCGTTACAGATGCGAGGGGCTCTAATCTTGCATCTGTCCTTCTCCTGGCCAGTCTTCATAACCGCAGCGTCCATATCACCGACGTCCGAAGCAAAGAGGACCTGCTCTTGATATCCCTCAGCAAAGCTAGACATCTCAAGGTCACCTGCGACGTCTCCATCTATACCTTGTCTTTCACCCGCGATCAGTACCCACATTCCACGATTCTTCCTTCTGCTAAAGATCAGGCTGTGTTCTGGAGCAATCTTGACGCGATCGACGCGTTTTCCGTCGGAAATTTACCCTACTGCTTGGCCGCGGAACAAGGACAAAAGGGCTCTGCCTGGTCCGGTATTGAGGAGACCATCCCCCTATTGCTCAATGCCGTCACCACCGGACGTATCACACTCCAAGATATCCGAACGAGAGTATATGACAACCCCATCCGTATTTTTGGTCTTCCCGAACAAGCCAATACCCACGTGGAGGTCGTCATCGGACGTCGTTCTCAGTTCGTGTCTCGTGACGGTCGATGGTCTCCCCTCGACAAGAGCATTGTGGTTGGATCCTTGCATAGGGTCGTGATGCATGGAAAGACCTTGTTCTTGGACGGAACGCTGTCACCAGCAGCCATTGGCAAGGACGTTTCTAGTGCCGCGATCTCTCGACCTGTGGGCGAGTCCCGTGGAGTGGCGGTCCCTGTTGCGAAACCAGAATTCGTTCCGAGCCATGCTCCTGTGAAGAACGTTGATGCCCACCCGCCGGCTCACCCCGCGCCTGGTCCACTTGGCGCCCCCCTTCCCACTCTGTCGCACAGCCCTCATCCCGCTTTCCACCGTCGACATATTCTCTCGGTGAAGCAATTCAGCCAGCGAGATATGTACGACCTTTTCTCCTTGGCCCATGAAATGCGTCTCCAGGTGGAGCGTAGCGGAACCCTCGACATCCTGAAGGGCAGAGTTCTTTGTAACCTGTTCTATGAGCCCTCGACCCGCACAAGTGCTTCGTTCGATGCGGCGATGAAGCGTTGTGGTGGTGAAGTTATCCACGTCAACGTCGATACTTCCTCGGTACAGAAAGGAGAGACACTCGCAGACACCGTACGCACCGTTGGATGTTACGCAGACGCGATCGTGATCAGGCACCCCGATGTTGGAAGTGCACAATTAGCTGCAAAGTTCTCTCCAGTCCCAGTGTTGAATGCGGGGGATGGTACCGGAGAGCACCCGACTCAGGTACGTGGATTCGCCCTATTCTTCACAGTATTGACTTAGCCTGCCCTTCCAGGCGCTATTGGACGTCTACACCATTCGATCTGAGCTCGGAACTGTCAATGGACGCACGATCACTATCCTCGGTGACCTGAAAAACGGACGGACCGTGCATAGTCTTGTGACTCTACTGTGTCACTACTCTGTTCGCCTCAACTTCGTCGCACCTCCGTCGTTATCTATGCCGGCTAGCGTAGTGTCTGCAGCACGCAAGGCCGGCATTAGCGTACGACAATTCGAGTCCTTGGAAGAAGTGCTACCCGAGACAGACGTTCTCTATGTTACCCGAATCCAGAAGGAAAGATTCGCAAACGAGTCGGAGTGGCAGAAAGTCAAGGATTCATACCGAGTCGATCATGCCCTCCTGTCTCGAGCGAAAGAAGATATGATTGTCATGCACCCCCTTCCCAGAGTCAATGGCAAGTGACCTTGGTGGTCCCTCACGTCATGACCGTATTAACCTTGCCTTAGAAATCGATCCCGAAGTCGACTTTGACTCGCGTCGTGCGGTTTATTTCCGTCAGATGCGTTATGGACTTTTCGTGCGTCGCCGTATGAACGTATCGTGTGTTTGTGACTAAATCTCTGCATAGATCCGGATGGCGCTGCTTGCCAGCGTTTTGGGGACAGTGTAGAGGAATCTGAATACCACGCTCGCGCGATATATGAGGGATTGATTTACACAAATGCAGTTAAAATGTAGTGAAGCTTGGAACAATGGAGAAAATGTCAAAAATCTGGCACCAGAACGAGTCAAGGACCAGCAAGTTACTGCAATCGAGTCACAAGTACAAAAAACGGTATTCTCCCCTCTAAGCCGTGCTAGTAGGTCGACACTCCGGGGAAGTACATCCACTCACTTTCGCCGGCACGGATCCGTGGACTCTGGCCACGGAACCTGCAAGCTTGTGTAGGCACCGTCTAAGGCGTCGTGATCACCGTGAAAGTCTGCTCGAGACTCTGGCTGTGCTGACTGCTAGTCGTTGACGTGAGATGAGTTGCCCTCATCCAAGATGATTAGCACTTGACCTTCCTAACGCCGATCTGGAGCGCTCATTTGACCAGACCTTGTTTATGTATTTTTTGCGGGGTAGGAACATGTTGGAAACGAATAACCTCGGAGTTGTTTGCGCCCTGACCTCTCGAGGTATGTACTATGTGCTTGTGCTTGACTCGCCGGGATGATCCGTTTATTACTACATACACGACCATTTTTGCGAGGCGTTTACGAGACATATGCCGAAAATCCTATCTATATCCCGTACATATTGAGAAGCAAATTCGTGAAACAGCTTCATGCATG
>QFEF01004206.1:0-11762 GCA_003316035.1 Neoboletus subvelutipes | reverse complement strand
CAACTTGACAGAGGTCCCGAGAGGGACCGTGACGGTGTCGACTTAAAAAGACGCATAGACTTGCGTGGCGTGCCTGCAACATTGTGTCAGCGGCCTGAACAATCAGGATGGATAATGCATCACGCGAGGACCAAGATGGCAGCGAACAAAGAGGACGGTTTGGTGGGGATCATGTCCTAGGTTGATCCAGTCGCGTGCGACCACCCATGAGCAATCGGCGTGTAAAATCTTTCCGTGGGGGTTACAGTTCGGAGGGCCCACCCAGTCGGAGAATATGTTGGCATCAAATCATACTATGATAGTTTACCGTGGAGTGAACCGCAAAGGTCGTGTGTGCTATACTTCTCCATGATTGCTTCTCACTCAGTAGTCACTCAGGACGTAAGTAATCGCATACTGGATGTCAGTGTCGTACTGAATGTCGGAGTGAAATGTCTTACGATCGGAGCTACTGGCAACTAAATACATTGGACGGTAAATCGACAAATCGACTCAACAAATCGTGGCCCAGAATGGATGCATTCTATTTGGCTAGCGGCATGAGCATGGATGCGACGAGCAACGCACACCTACACACGCTGCCTCTTGTGAGGATGCTCTGCATACGCTTCTGCTGCAGTTTCTCTGAACTGAGGCTGCTTCCCTGCTGTCGGCGTATAGAAACGATCACTCTCGTGGGGTCTGTCCGAGCCTGACACATTAGTCAGCGAACAGACCCCATCATTGTTGTCCGCATCCTCTGCACTCGGGTCGGATACCCCTTTATCTCTAGCATAAAAAGGATGAATCAAATAGTACGGGTATTCCATGTTCGTGTTCAGCACCACTACAAACCATCAGACATAAAGTACTCACCCATCAGAGAGAACATGATATGGCCTTGATGGGTGGATGACATTCGGAATATTAGCATGATTGGGCTTCACCGACATAATTATCACTATGTACCTTGTTTGATCATCCCTGTCAAGAATGTCGACACCCCTCCTTGGGCCCTCCGTGATAGCGAGGCTGAGAGACTCCTCCTCATCCACAAGAGAATCAGCTAGACTCGACCCAGATGCCAGCAACTCATGACTCAGAAGAGGCCGAGGCTGTGGACAACTGCTCAAGAACCGTTGGATGGTGAACATTATCACCTCCGCAGCTGGTCGCTCCTCTATGGGGGACCAGCAACGTTGAATCAAATTCCAATGCAAGTCATCGATCGTTCGAGACTCTGGTCGGCCTGGCTTGTGGCCTTTCGCCAAGCGTAAAACGACGGCCATATCTTCCCGAACTTCTGACCATGGTTGTTTTCCGGACAACACCTGCAGGAATATCAGCTTGAGAGTGGCATTTGTGTCCAACGAGCTTCCCTGGAGGGAGACACAACCAAAAGAGTATATATCACTCTTGGTTGTCCTGATGAACATCTCGTCTGATTGAATTTGTTCTGGTGCGGTCCAGCGCAAGGCACCCGGTCGTACGGTGGATCTCTGCAGATAAGCCAATGCTTCGGGAATACTGCCCACTAAAGAGGCATAGCCAAAATCGGCTAACCGCGCAGTGTGGTCGGTATCGAGAAGCACATTATTCTGTCAAACGTTCAGACGAGAGCGACATTGGTGTTTCTACTTTAACGCACACAGTTCAGGTCACCGTGGACAATTGGAAAAGAATGTACTGTGGGGTGTTATTGCCTTTGAGCGTTTGAAAGATAACAGCAACCCACAGTAGTGTAGCCCATTGGCAATATCCAACAGCTATAGTGCGAGGTCAGACGACGAGAAAGTAGTCAACATTAAATAAACGCACAAACTGGAGTCGGTGTGCCACACCTAGATTGTCGTCATGTTTGGCCAAGAACCTGTGAAGAGACTCATTGAGCATCCACGACGACACCAACGACATTGAACCCCGCATTCCAAAGCCATATGCAATGCCCATGAACGGGACAATATTGGAATGGCATAGTCTCTTCCAAATTCCGAGCTCACGACGGAGCATCTACAAGGCAGTTTAGATCCCATTTATCGGTTGGCAGGAGAGGAGTCACCTTGGTATATTTGTCATCTGTATCTTCATCTATCGTAACCCTAAATCGAAAGGCCTTCACAGCGACCTGAAAGGAAAGTGAATAACAGTCAACGGTGAGCGGTGCCTCACGACCAACCTCTGTGGGTGCGGAGCCGCCAGTATAGAGACATTTATAGACATCACCAAAAGCTCCTCCAGCGAAATGCTGATCACTATCTTTGGAGATGCAGGGTGTAAGGTCTGGTGGAAGGGGGAAATTGGCACTGAAAAGATTGATTTGACTGAAAACTCGACGTGAGTGAGATAGTAAAGAATAAGTATCGTGTCACAAGCTCACCCGATGTGGGTAGTTACCACCGGACTCTCAACGGAACCCAACAGGGGTACCCGCCACAAGTATATCCTTCCACCCACTCCTGCTGATGCCACGAATTCACCAGAGGGAGAGAAACAAATGGGTTCTACAGATTCAGGATGCTGTAGATGTTGTCTGACAGGATTACCAGAATTTGTGTCCCAGAAGCGCACAGTTTTATCCCCGGACACGCTCGCGAGGATCGATCCATCCGGAGAAAGGGAGAGGGTGTTTATGCGGCTTGTGTGACCTGTCCACGGACGTCCGATTTGTTCCCCTGTATCGGAATTCCAACAGCCAATAGTTCTATCGAACGAGGTAGCGAAGAGCCTGTTGCCATCGCGTGACCACAACACACAACGGACCCAACTTTTGTAGCCTTTCAACTGATCGAGCATGAACTGTCCACTCTTGACGTCGTACACGAAGATGTGGCCGTAGTCAGTGCTACATGCGAGTTTGTCCCCGTCGGGAGAGAAGCAGACAGACCAAACAAAATCGTCGTCATCCAGACGAGGGATATCATTGACCTTTTCTCCTTCTGTGGTGTAGATAGTTACGTTCCTGCCAGCAACCGCAATGAGTCGATCATCCGGCGAGATGGAAAGCTTGGATACCCCTTCCGGGTGATTCCATCTTCGGACCAGTTCATGCGATTCGACGTCCCACACTTTGATTTCCCCATCTTCCTCAATGCTAATGATCCTTGTGCCATCCCGAGTCACAGCAAGATCACACATCTCGTGCTCGTGCTCCATCGATGTGCCTTCTTGCTTCCCGTTCTCCAAATTCCATACCTTGACGGTTCCGTACCCGGAGCCGGCAACAATTCGTCGTCCATCAGGATGATACGCGAGCTTGAAGTGATAGTCATCATCGTATGTTGAGATTACCAGAATTGGCTGAGGACCATCGTTGTCAGATTCTTGCGGCGTGGTGCTCGACATGATGATGGTGCTGTGGTAGTTGGTTGCAAGTTGAAGCTAGGTTGTGTGCGTTTTTGCACAGGTGCGTGGAGAAATGATTGAGAGTGGGGGAAAAGCTCAATGCATGAGAAACTACAGCTTATATACCACAGCCTTGAGGCAATGGCCTTCCTTTTAGCGCCCATGTCAACCCATTTCTGAAATCAGATCTACCTCTAGTGCGCTCGTATGGGTTTTCCCAAATCCTCGTCGACCCGCCGAGGAACTGGCCTGTCTACTCTTGTAGACCTATAATCGACGACCATATCCACCACACCAAGCCAAACTTGAATGCATGCAATCCAGCTTCAGACGTGACATTATCTAGACACGGATCATCATCGTGACCCACTTACAACAGATCCGTCGACACTTCTCCACCCTCCCGCTCCACCAACTCCTCCACTCCCTCTCCCGTTCCATCTCCCTGCACTTCACCTTGTCGCTGTCCCTCCCCTTCACCCCATCGCCTCAAATACGGACAACACAACACCCTCTCCTCCACAATTGTCCCCATGTATCATCCTCGTTTCACTCCCTGATCGCTTCCTACTCATACTCAAACTCGATATCCAACGCCATCCCCTTCGTTCGCGGGGGAAAAGGTGGCGAGTGTATAGGCGATACAGCATGCGGACCCTGAGCCTGAGCCCGGTCTCGAGCCTGCCGTGGGGGAGGGAGAAGCGTGGGGCTATGAATGACACAAGGAATGGTCCTGACACAAGACTTGGGGCTACACTTGAACCCACCATCGCTCTCGGAATCCGTGTTGAATAAAGTCGCTCGCGATCTTCTTCAATCATTTAAAGATATCTATAAGTGTCCCTTTCGGAGCTGGTGCCGTGCGAGGATTGGGGGTGGGGTGACACAGTGTTTATCAACATCTGTAGGTTAAGTTTGCTGGACAGAGAGTGCCTGGACCACTCCACCGACCTATTGAGGCTCGATGATCGGTTTCGTGCGCCAGTTCACTAGCACCTGAGGATGGACTGAGATAATGGCTAGCATTCTGATGCATATATGCCTTAGGTTCGGGTTACGGTGGTGTACCCTGTGTCGATTGCGGCCCCAGTGACGGTGTTCAATGCACACGCACTTGCGTCTCTTGTCACTGTGGCTGGTAACGCGCTCGGCAAGCGTCTGGCGGTCATCTTGAATGGGTTGGTCAAGGTGTTGGAGGGGGGAAAGGACGAAGAACTGCTTGCTGCCTTGGACGAGGCATTGCGTGCCTTGCTTGGATCAATGGGTGATCCAGGAGAGTTGAATACGCTGATGCTACTACTGCTTGGATGGTACGCGCATTTGATCTCGATGATGCGTTCATTTCTGACTTGGGATGTAACAGGACAAAGAGCGATTCCCCGACGGGCCGTGCTAGCTATTTTCCATGTTTTGCGAGGATTCGGAACTCGATTCATCTTTGTACCAGGTGGATTGGGTTCGAAAACTGATCTCCTTGTTTGACGATCTTGCGATCGACGTTCATACCGCAGCGTGGAAGGCGTTTGATACGTTTGTCAAGTCTGTGCCCAAGGACGAACTCGAGCCTTTGGTCGTTCCGCCTTGCCAGACTATTGAAGGGACGGGTGCTCCCGGACGGACCGTGTCTCGGTTCAGCTTGCCCAAAGGTGTGGCACCCGCTGTGCCCATCATCATTGCAGGTCTCACCACGGGGAGCAACGAACAACGCGAAAACGCTGCCTATGCGATCGGAGACCTCGTCGAACGCACCGACGAATCCGCCATCAAACCGTTCGTCGTCCCCTTCACCGGTCCGCTCATCCGTGTCGCTACCCAAGCGACGACCTATCCGCCCGGTGTCAAGACCGCGATCCTGTCCGCGCTCGCTGTGATGCTGGAAAGGATACCGAATCACGTCAAGCCGTTCTTCCCACAGTTGCAGAGGACATTTGTCAAGTCCCTCAGCGACCCGTCGAACATCGTCGTGCGCACGCGCGCTGCAGATGCGCTCGGCATTCTGATGCGCAGTCAACCGCGTGCGGATCCAGTGGTGACGGAGCTCATCGGGGGTGCGCGAGGGAGTGAGGAGGAAATCGCGGCGAGCTTTGTGTTGGCGTTGTCGCACGTCGTTCGCAGTGCGGTCGTGCATGGCGGTGTGGGTGACAAGGTCAGGGAGACCTGTGTTGAGTTGGTACACGAAGCGTTCTGTGGGACGCATGAAGGTATGGGAGGGTTCTCTATTACTGATATCAATACTCGTGCGTTTGATATGTGTGTGACAGATCATTATATCCAGGCGATGGCGAGTCTCGTCGCGTCCTTGTCCACAAACCCAAGATCCCTCAAGTCGGTCGTAAAGTGAGGTTTTTCTTCCTTTGCATACGTTATGATCATCTCACGACCTTGGTTAGCGCCTATCTTGTCTCCGGAATGCCTCCAACAACATTATCGTCTCACACCATCCTTGCGGTCCTCGGACCCGATGACGCCGATGAGCTCATCTGGCCCGACGAGACGCTGTTCGCCAAACAAGGGGTATTGCGCAATGTGGTACTCAAGGTCAAGGAGAGCGCGGCCAACGAGCGCCTTGCCATTTCGCGTCCGGCGCGGGATGCGCGGGAGATATTGAAAGAGATGCGGCAGTGCAGGGGGAAGAGAGTTTGGTAGGGATATTTTGAGTTCAATCTAGTCATTGTCGTCGTGTCACTTCCCGAACAGTGTTGCGACTGGGCGAGCCCGCCCAGTTGGAAAATAAGATATGTTGGCATCAAAGTATGGTGTAGGGCGATCTGCAAAGATTGCGTGTGCTGTCAGTCGAACTGACTTTGTAATTGCATACATGCTTGCTTGTCAGTGCTGTGAGGCACCGCGTCGTACGATTGGAACCACTGGCATATATACATCAGACAGGAATCTTATCACCTCAAGAAGGCACAGAATGGATGGACTAGTATCCAACGTGCGTCGGATTGACCAGACTGAGCATAACTGCCTGTGGATTGTGCTCCGCTTGGCTGTCAGCGCTGTGGAGGATCGTGCCTTACAAGTGGAACCACTGGCGTACATCAGACAGGAGCCTCCGAGTTATCAGCTTCAAGAAGGCGCAAAATGGAGGGACTTGACGTGCGTCGGATCGGCCAGACTCAGGGTATGTGCTCGTGAATTGTGCTTCTTCGTGAAACGAACAAAAAATGCACGGCTGCGCACGCTGCCTCTTCTTGTCCGAAGCAATCCCGATACGTGACATCAAAGAGATGGATAGTGCGAGGCCCTACAAATGCCGTCTCTTGCGTGGATGGCTAGCATACATTGATTCTAATCCTAAGTTGCTCGCCTGGTGGTGGTAAGTGTCATCCTTCAGCAGACGAATAGATATGAAAGGAAACGCACCCCTACGCACGTTGCCTCTTGCAGGGATGTTCTGTATATGTTTCTGCTGTAGTCACCCTGAACCTCGCCTGCTTTGCTGCCGTCGGCATACAGGAACGATTGCTCTCGCGGGGTCTGTCCGAGCCAGACGCAACATTCGCCAGCGAAGTGACCCCATCGTTGTCTGTAGATTCTAGCAGCCAGTTAAGCAACCCTTGAATGATAGTGTCGTATTGCTCAAGAACTTACCTTCGTCGCATCGAACGAACCGAAGGTGCCGTTCGTCAAGAAAAAGTGCATCGTGGAGCCTGTCCGTGTCCTCTGCACTCAAGCCAGCTACTCCCTTATCTTTATCGCGAACAACTCCTTTGGGCCAATTGAGCACTTTGTACCCTTTCTTGTGGAGGTCTCCTTCGAGAGTGGACCACGGAAGCCGACCTTTGGACAACTTGAAGCCGATATCATCTGAATATATAGTGGTTGACTGATTGACTATTGAACACGTATGTCATGCAATGGAATGACTCACGCAACATCTCCATCAGTTTTTGCTTTATTTTATCGATCTTGCGGGTCTTCTTAGGGTCGCCGTCTGATGTGGATCGGAACACTGACGTTGAAGGTTCGGTCCGGGAAGCACTCCTGTGGGCGAGTGATGGTGATTGGTTATTAGCCCATCTCTTACAATAGCTGGAATATCGCTCAACCACAACAAATGAGGGCCGATTTTGGCACTTTCACCCGACGGAACAGGGATAAAGTTGATTCAGCGACCACAAGAGGAATACTAACATCGAGGTCCAATCTGCATCCACTATGCTTTTCGGACCATTGCATGGAAATCTCCGTATGTGCTGGGGTGAGCTTGAAAGGATGAGGTCACCAGGAGCACGAAGCCCTGACGAGATCGCAAGATCAACCTGTAACAGATGGCTTAATGTGGACGATACATGAATGTTCTGAATCGCACCAGTTTATGTAGCCGTAGTTCGAATATGCGTTGACGCTCGTCTAGGCCGAGCGAGAGGTCCGGAAGGAGGCAGCGCATATCCGGTTCATCAGACATGAATGCTGTTCGCAAAGAAACCTCTTCATTCCGATGTGGGTTCTGTATAGGGAGGGGAGGGAGTGGATTGGGTACAAAGGCAGGTGCGGAAAGATGAGGTGGTGCAAATAACTTTGAAGAATCGTGAGTAAATGAATCGGAAGTCAAGAACTGCAACTCCTCACACCAGGAGCGAGATCCAACACGTGTTCAGTACTGGGATTGTGAGTGTAGTAGGGTGGGGGCGGTTGGAACGCAACTTGGGTGTAACATAGTAGTGGGTTGTGCGCGTCGAACAGAGCCTGGTGTGTCTGTGAGAGCGGAGAGAGTGATGAATACGAATAATGAGGCACAACTGACAAGTGTTATTACCAGACTCTCGATGGAATCCAACCAGGGGACTCGCCACAAAAATATCTTTCCACTCCATCCTGCTGACGCCACGAATTTGCCAGAGGGAGAGAAACAAACGGCCTTTACAGCAGTAGGATGCTTTAGATGTTGTCCGACAGGATGACCAGAATTTGTGTCCCAGAAACGCACAGTCCCATCCCCGGACGCGCTCGCGAGAATCAATCCGTCCGGAGAAAGAGAAAGGGATATTATTTCTTCAGTGTGACCTGTCCACGGATGTCCAATTTGTCCGCCTGTATCAGAATTCCAACAACGAATGGTTTTGTCGTCCGATGCGGAGAAGAGCCTGCCGCCACTATGTGACCACTGCACACAACGGACCCAACGTTCGTGGCCTTTCAATGGACCAAGGAGTGACTGTCCACTCTCAACATCGGAGACAAAGATGTTGCCATAGTCGGTGCCATATGAGAGTTTGTTCCCGTCGGGAGAGAAGCAGACGGACCGAACACCGTTGAAACGGATTGCGTGATTGACCTGTCTCCCTTCCACGGTGTAAATAGCCACCTTCGACGTACTAACCACGATGAGCCGGTCATCCAGCGAGATGGCTGTCTTAAGGGGAAATCCAGGATGACTCCATTCTTGGACCAGTTTATGCGACTCGGATTCGACGTCCCACACTTTGATCTCCCCATCGTTATCACTGCTGATGATCTTTGTGCCATCCCGAGTCACAGCAAGATCGAATATTCCCTTCTTGTTCTTCATCGATGTCCCTTCTTGCTCCCCGTTCTCCAAATTCCAGACTCTGACAGTTCCGTCAGCAGAGCCGGTGACAATTCGTCGTCCGTCGGGGAGATGCGCGAACGTGCGGAGATACTCGTCGGCTTTCGAGATTACCAGATGTGGTCGAGGTTCATCGCTGTCAGACCATTGTGGTATGATCCTTGACATCAGTTGATCGTAAGCTAGGCCGTCGGCGGATGTGCAAAGGTGCGTGGATAAAAGACTGATGGGGAGAAAATGCTCAGTGCATCAGAAACCACTATGGCTTATATATCATGCTTTGAGACAATAATCTCATGGCGCTGAGCTAGGCGCGTATAGCAGATGACAAGCATATTACAGATTGGGAACAAGCTTCAGACACCAACTCGGCAGAGGGAAAGCAGGCGACGGGTTCACACGAAGTTCTAACACCATAGGTGTGGCTCTCCATTGTTCCTCCAGATAGTGAACTCGGACGACCTTCTAGGGGATTCCTTGCCACGACGCCAAATTGTACTCCTGTGGCCCAGATATTGTCCCCGTGTGATTCTGCATTGCGTTCACTTGACTCTACGGCAGCTGGGGTTAAGTAGGAATCGGTGACCCTCGAATTCGCATCCAACACGGGACACTGGGACAACACCTGCAACATTATCAGAATGGACCCATCTTTCGTGACGAACGGACATCCCTGGAGCCAGACACATCCAGAAGAGTTTATACAACTCTTCGTCGTCCTGTCAAATTTCTCTTCTGAATTTACTCTGGCGCGATCCAACGCAAGGCTCCATGTCGTGAGGTAGGCATCAGGAAGCATGTTATTCTGTCTTGTGTTCGGACAAGAACGACGGTGATGACTTTGACACACACGGTTTAGGTCACCATGAACAATTGGAAAAGAATGTACTGTGGAATGTCAATGTTTAAAGCCTCTGAAATGATAATAGCAACTTTACCGCAAGGTAAAGACGAGGCAGTACATCGGCCCTCTTTTTGGAGCCCAATCCTGAAAATTATCTTTCTCGTCTGGCGGGATCACCAGTCGATCCATGGCTAAGTGAGATCTAACTCACTTGTATGCGTTCTTCTGAACGTCTGAATCCTAGCCGACCATCAAAACGAACGCGCCTGTTTGCCCCCATGGACCCATACTTCCAAAGGTACATCACCAACCACCGACGACAGATCCATTGGCTCTTCCCCCTCTACCAAATCCTCCGCTCTCTCTCCTGTTCTAATTCCCTGGTCCCTGGTCCCTTGCCCTCCCCTTCCACTCGTCGCCTCAAGTGTGGATAACACAACTCCCTCTCATCCACAACCGCCTCCACATCATCTTCGTTCCAATCACTCGTCGCCTCCCACTCGTTCTCAAACTCGATATCCAATGCCAATTCAGAGTTCTCCCCTTCACTCAGTAGCAGAAAGGCAGTGAGTGCATAGGCGGTATAACCTGCGGAGCCTGAACCCAAACATGGCCCTGAGCCTGCTGCAGGGGAGGGGGAGGCACGAGAATGGGAATGATACGAGGAATGACCATGGGACAAGACTCGAGGCTGCGCTTGAACCCATCATCGTTCCCGAAACCGTTTATTTCGTTCGCAATCTTCTTCAATCCGCTCGAAGATCTCGCCGCGCGACAGGTGGGCGTCGTTTCTGGGGCCGTGGCTGCGCGAGGAAGGGGGGTGGGAGGTAGGGGCGGGCACAGAGGCTCCCGACGTCTCGGTAGCTTGTATCTGCCAGGAAGAGAGTACCTGCATCACTTCGTCGACCTGTTGAGGCTCGATGATCCGTTTCGTGCGCCAGTTCTCGAAGATCTGAGGGTGGACGTTAGCAAGGCAGTGCGGAAGGGTCTTGAAAGGGAATGATAGATCGAACCCGTTTAGTGCTCGTCAGATTGGGCAGTCCCTGGCGTCCAACTGGGACAGCACATTCGACGATCTGGCGGAAGTCCCGAGAGACGTAGTCGACATAAAAAGACGTATTGGCTGGCTTGGCGTTTCTGGTACAATACGTCAGCGGCCTGAGCAAGCCAGGATGGATGATACACGATGAGGGCTAGAGGACGTACGAGGAGGACTCGGCGGGCAGTGGTTGGTGTGCTTTTGCAAGCAGTGAAGACTTACAGAGTGAGTCGAGGAAATAGAAAATGTTGATCCGGTGGTTAATGGAACCCTGGCAGAAAAGTAAAGAAAGGATCCAGCCAACGAAACGGCCCACCGGATACTGATTAGAAGGGAAGACGATCACATCCCCACATCGAGAGGAAAAACGGCCGTACCTTTTGACATTCCTCAATTATGCATTCCCACAGGTCCTCCCCACATCTCGAAAAATACTTGAGTGCGTATCCGACCATTTTTTTGGATTGACTGATGCGTCCTGCATTGTGCAAGGGCCTCACGCCGGTACTATCCACGAAACGTTATAGGGCAGTTACGAGTGGCATAAGAAGAGATAGACCAGTGTCATTAAGGACCCTCTGACTATAGTCTGAGGGTCCTTACTATTAGTCCCTTCTAGGTGTAGTACATATGTACCCACGGTCCGATCACCAACCAACCACAAGACTACTGTGCTCGTGCACTTGAATTGTATGGCCTCGTCCAAATCCTTGCCGATCATCGGACGAACGACACCCTCTACCTTTCTAGATCCATGCTTGACGACTGTATCCACTATGTCAAGGCTCGGACAAAGACACTGATCGACTTTCAGGCCACCCTGGACCGGTCTAATTGGCATACATCACTCGCCCACGACAGAGGGCATCATGCAGCGTGGCGCTCAAGGTCAAGGCGAGCACGGCGAACAAGTGGCCTGCGATGTCACTTCCAGCGTGGGATGCGCGGGAGGTCCTGAACAGGGATGGCGGCGGCGGAAAGGACAGTCACTTGGTGCAGATATTGATATTCTGGGTTGATCC
>QFEF01004195.1:0-13103 GCA_003316035.1 Neoboletus subvelutipes | reverse complement strand
TAGCTTCCCTTCAGGATCTCGATTCATCCGAACTGTGGCATCTGCAATTTGGACACTGTTCCAATCCAGTTTTACGACACGCCCATAACGCTACCAAAGGAATGCCTAAACTCGATGTGCCTGATAGCTCCACACCATGTTGAGGCTGTGAGCTCAGGAAGGCGCACCAACGACCTTTCTTTGAGTCCAAGAAGCGCGCCTCTCGGCCGCTTGCTCTTGTGCACTCAGACCTTGTTGAATTCCCTATACAGTCTAGGAATCAAAACAAGTGGATGTTGACTTTCATCGACGACTTCTCCGGTTTCTCTGCAGTCTATTTTCTTCGCAGGAAATCCAATGGGCCTCAAGCTTTTCAAGATTTAGTTGCTTGGTCGGAGACCCAAACCGGGTACACTCTGGCCTCTCTGCATTCGGATCGTGGGGGGGAATACATGAACTCTGAGTTGTCTTCGTTCCTCACGAATCGAGGCGTTGAACACCAGACTTCTGTTCCTCGAACTCCACAGCAGAACGGACGTGCAGAGCAATTTAATCGCACGATCTTGGAAAAAGCTGAAGCTTCCCGGCTACACGCATGTCTTCTGCCATCTTTTTGGCAAGACGCTGTAGAGACTTCATTACACATTTATAACAGACAACCGATGCGACGCCTCAAGTGGCACACACCCATAGCATTATGGAGTGGAGAAGATCCCGATGTGTCATATTTCAAGGTTTTTGGTTGCCGTGCCTATGTCTTCGTGCCTCAAGCCGAAAGACCCCACAAGTTATCTCCTAAAGCCGAGGAGATGACTTTTATAGGCTATGAGAAAGGTTCCAAAGGTTACCGTTTCTGGTCTAAAGCCAGATCTCGCGTTGTCATTTCATCCACAGCTACGTTTGACAAATTCGACTATCCGAATTGTCCCAAAGACAAGACTGACAAACCTCCCCCTATTCCTATCCCACTATGTGCCAATGACTCTGATCAGGAACAAGACGATGGTCTTTACGTTCCAGATCTTCCCAGTAATCCACCCGGAGCAGGAAATCCGCAACAAGCTGCTCCTCCTCCTCTTCCACCACAGGTGCCTCCAAGGCAGCCACCTCGTCCTCCTCCACCTCCACCTGGTCCATCACGACGACGACCAGTTGTAGAGAGCTCTCCATTGTCTGATTCGGATGTACATATGGAGTCACCACCATCGCCACCAAAGCGATCGGCTGAGGTTCCACCTCGCCCTGGACCCTCTTCTCCTGTAACAGGAAAGAGACAGCATGAAGCTGAACCCAGTTGGGATCATCGTCCAGGTGTTGGTTATAACCCATATACTCCTCATACAGCGACACCGCCTGCTCCAAGGCGCGTTATGGAGAGGTTCGATATTTCTTATCAACATCCTTTACCAGAGTTACGTCAGGAAGTTTTTCCGCCAAGGCCTGTTCGTGCCAGGCAACCGCATATTGTCCCCGATAATGCCTATGGCAATCGACCAGCTGTCGATATCGAGCGTGACATACAGCAGGGATGTACTCTTATTCTGGAGGAACCACCAGTGATACCCAAAGATTCGGACCAACCACCGAAGTCCACTGGTGAAGATGAAGGTCATGGGAAGAACATTTTCTCCCATGAGTGGTTCTCTTCTTTCCTATCTTCAGCTGTATCTGCTAGTGGCATACCAAATCAATACCGGGACATGCTTAAGCTTCCCAAAGAGGAAAAGAAGAAATGGTACTCTGCCATGGAAGATGAGATGAAATCCCTACAAGAAAGATCCGTATGGGAACTTGTGGATCTACCAGAGGGTCGTAACCCCATCACAGGGAGATGGGTGTTTGCACACAAAGCTGACGGCCGCTACAAGGCATGTTTCATCGCTAAAGGCTTTACTCAAGTCTTCGGAATAGACTACGAAGAAACCTTCTCACCGGTTGCGCGTTTTGAGACTGTACGTCTCCTTTTTGCTTTAGCAGCACTCAAGGATTGGGACCTCAAAGCCCTCGACGTTAAGACCGCCTTTTTATTTGGCGAGTTGAGCGAGGAGATCTATATGATCCAACTGGAAGGATTCGTAGTGAAGGGGATGGAGAACAAGGTTTGTCACCTCAAGCGCGCAATATATGGCCTTAAGCAAGCCGCGCTGCAATGGAGTCATGCATTACATGATTCACTCCTGAAGATGGGATTTGTCTGAGTGTATTCGGATCCAGGAGTTTATATCCACATCCATGGTGATGTTATCATCATTTTTCTTATTTACGTGGATGACAGTATTTTTATGGGCTCAGATAGGAAGTACCTTCTTGAGAAGAAGGCACAATTCATGCGTAAATGGGAGTCTCGGGATTTAGGCGAAGCCAAGGAGTATCTGGGGATGCGGATCACCCGTGATAGAAAGAAGCGGATCTTGAGGTTGGACCAGATCGCCTACACGGAGAAGATCATCAAATGCTTCGGTTTGCAGAATGCCCGATATGCGTGCACCCCACTTCCCTCTGGCTATGTTCCTTCACCTTCTACCTCCGATGCAGACCCTGTGCGTCGCAACCGATTTCAGCAGATCATCGGTTCCCTTTTGTTCATCATGCTAGGCACCCGACCAGACCTTGCATATGCAGTCATCAAGATGGCGCAGTTCTCAGCTAATCCTTCCAAGGAACACATTCAGAAGGCTCTGTACATCATGCGATATCTCGCTGGTCACCCTTCACTCTGCATAGAGTATTGTGGTAGCAATGGAACGGGCCTTGTGGCCTATAGCGACACTGACTGGGCCGGTGACGTAGAGACACGTCGATCGACAACTGGCTATGCAATCTTTTTGGCTGACGGGATTGTTTCCTGGATATCAAGACGACAAAAAATGGTTACTCTCTCTTCTACCGAAGCAGAGTATGTTGCCATGGTGGAGGTGGCAAAGCAAATTTCTTGGATATGGTCGCTGTTTGGCGAGATCGGCTTTCAGGTACCGCCTGTTGATATCTTAGCTGATAATCAGGGCGCTATCTTTCTCGCATCCAACCCTGCTCAGGAAGGACGCACAAAGCACATTCCCATTCGGTATCACTATATACGCGAATGCATACAAGATGGCAAGATTTGCCTCTTCTACGTTCCTACACAGGAGCAAACAGCAGACATCTTCACCAAGAATTTGACTTTTGATAGGTTTGAGGACATACGGAAGCATTTAGCGCTCCTCCCTTTCCCTATTATGAAGACACCAGCATGAATAGTGTAGGAGGGTGTTGAACTTATTTAGTTCAATATGGTACACTCTTCATACTTGCTTACTCCTATCTTTTATCTTATCTTTTATCTGGAAATGGACTCTTACTATAGAGTACGGTAGATTTCCTTTCGGTCGTTCTAGACCCACACGTGACTGTTGTTCATCACAGGGCTAGACCTATGATGTCATTATGACATCATAGACTTCAGACCACTTATTACGTCATTGGCTCTAGACCATGATGTCATACCCTTAGCCCTATCAGTCAGCATGACTGATCATGACGTCACTTATGATGTCATACCCTTGACCCTATGAGTCATCGGGTATAGGGCAGGTCCCCTTATATTGGGACTCCTCTTTAACCTTATTTACTAAAGGTATATAGTTTGGGAGCTCTCTCCCATATAATTTAACAACTCTTCTACCGATATTTCCATCTGCTTGTTAGCAGATACTCAAGAGCTCTACAGGCTAGCTCTTCTCTTGCCCCTCAGCAAGTCTTGTTAGGAAACCCTTGTCATCTCTATCAGTGAGTTCTCCACTGACCTTCCTTCTTGTTGCCCTCTGCACGATTGGATGTTGGCCTGCCTGTCTCCAACTCCAATAGGTTATGAGCCCCGCTGGCTTGTAACTGTACGATCGATTTGCTCTCTAGTTACGAGCATGGCGCAGGACATTGGTTTCCTTCATTCCTATCTTTGGTTGTCTGCTTTGGTATTGCTCATTCTAGCTGGTTTGGCCTGAGCACAGACTCTCGTCTTTGCTGCTCTTATCGGCCTCTGGACACAGACATTCTTCGTGCTTGTACGATCTGTGACTGACCATCAAAATACATCTAGATCGGTTGCTGCTTTGAGCGCACCACTAGCTGTAGGTCATCCTCTTCGGCGCACTCGTCCCCAGCGAGCAAGACCATGCCTGACACCTTCCATCAACGTCATCAGACCCTACTCTTCTTCTGACTCGCCTTCTCCTGTGCGCTCCTTAGTCCCTTGGGGAAGACCGTTGATACCATATCCAGTTTTACCGCAGCAACCTAGTCGTAGCGACACACCTATTCCTTCGACATCGAGGTCTTCCGCGACTTATTCTGTTGCATCTCCTCTTTTGTCCCCAAACTCTGGTTCTGTTTCCTCGAGCTCTACGCTCGGAAACCCCCTGTCCTACCATCCAGCACCACAGGGTCTTATTGGACACCTTGCTGGTATCGACCTCGACGATCCATTTGCCCTCCACGCCTTCTTGCATAGCTCTACCGAGCGCAGAAGACCAGTCCCTTTTAACTACTCCCCTATAAATCTTCGCCTCACCGCTGCTTATATTCGTGATGAGCCCGGTCTGGCAATCCAAGATGCGCTCCGTCTCGAGCTCTATTCCACACCCATGTTTGTGTCGGGAGTTGGCATACTCAGACGTAACACGCGATTGGTTCCCGACGGCCCAGGCAGCTGGGCTCTTGTCAGAGACAGACCCCACTCCCGAACCCGTCTCATCTCAGGGCTCACCGATACAACGTGCGACAACAGTGAAGAGCGAAGACGGCACAGAGAGTATCAACCGTGCTTTAACCTCTCAGGCTTATGCCAAAGGGGTATGGGAGGTCAGACCGGACGGCGAAATGATCGTCCGCTATAGCCCTCGTGAGACTTCTCCGAGGATCAAGTCGGAGACACCGGATTTGTTATATCCACCGTCTGCCGAACTTTCTTTTAGGTCATTACCGTCTTCTGGATCGGATATTTCTAGGACACCCTCGTCAGATCATGAGGTGAAAGCCTACCGACATCTTTATCACCAGGCTTTGTTGGGTTGGCAGTTAGCCGACAAGAAACATCAGCTCGCTCGCAATGAGCTTCTCAAGGAGAACACGGAGTTAAAGGGTAGAGTCCGTGAACTAGAGAACAATCTTGAAGTGGAGGAAGAGATCACGGCAGAGCTGAATCGCTTCCTTACTAAGAAGAAAAAGGAGGTTTGTGACTTACACGATACCATTACAGCTCGCTCCGCTCATGATGCCCTCCAATGACGAGCTCTATCATTCGACGGACTACCAGGTCCTCTACCAGAAGCGGATAGAGGAGTTCAAGACCAGGCCGTACAACGGCACGTACTTCCAAAGAAAGACCAACTGGCTGAAGGCTGAAGTGCCTCGCCAGGTCTGGCCACTGCCAGTGTACTTCGGAAGTCGGTACATAGGAGAGTCGCGGCCCAACCGAGGGCTAGCAGACTTAAAGTCCTATCATCATGAATCTTTCAAGGACTTTTACTTAAACTTCTGGGTTATGAATGGTAAAACGACGAACTATTTAGAAGTTCCTTATCATGTTAAAATTTCTAATCACGATCGCCTGACTCTTCGATCAATCGCATTTGTAGGTTCAGACACTGTGTGTCCGAATCCTCATTATTTTGAGGAACTACATTTTGCTGATTTCGAATCTGTTGCTTCGCTGCCGATGCCCGAGTGGTATCTTGAGCGCGAATCATTTCGTGATAGTCTTTTAGCATCTTTTGATTACCATTCCACCCATTTGTTTCCTCCTCCACCCCTTCCTCCTCCTTTGCCTGTATCTATGGTCCCTCCTCTCTCGTGGGGTTCGGTTCCGATGCCAGGGGGATTTAGTTCTTCATCTGACATGGAGTTGATGACATCATCACCGAACCTAAAACCGTCTTCCTCCTCTAGTATTGACCTGCGATGGAATGTTATGGTGTCTGGGCCAAGTATTCCCTCTGCTCCATCATTCACTTCTTCTGCTCCTCTGATCACACATGCTGACGAAATTCCTCTGTCGCAGACTCTCGCTGTTAACCTCTTCATCTTATAAACGATGATGTCCCAGTTCAAGATTGATTCCAACCTCCAGTCTCGTATTCCTGTGCTCAAGGGTTCTTTGAACTATACGCAGTGGGCTTTACAGCTCCGTAATGTTCTTACCCTTTCGGAGACATGGAATATTGTAGCAGGTTCCAAGACCTTCCCTATGGGCGCTGGTGTAACTGTTGACGACCAACAGAAATGGGAACAGAAGGACCAGGGAGCTATGGCTATGATCGCTATCTTCACCACTCTGGACATGCAGTCCCGGCAGACTTTTACATATGACACAGCTCACACCTCTCTTGCCAAAACCCTTTGGGACACCTTGAGGATGCTCTACGCACCTTCCGGGGTTACCGGAAATTTCTATATCTTTCGCGAAGCGTCTCGGCTCCACATCGCCGAGGGATCTGATCTCTCCGAGAGCTTGAATAAACTCAATGCTCTCTTTGACCAGCTCGCCACTGGTGGCATTGCATTGCCCGATAACCTCAGGGTGATGATGATTCTTCAGGCACTTCCACCTTCCTTCGACACTGTTATCAGCACCCTAGTTCACTCCATGGTTGTTGCAGATTTTACCCCAGACAAGATCTTACCCAAGATTATGTCTGAGACATGCTTGCATAACATGCAACCTCTTGCATCTCGTGCGCGTGCTCAGGTAGCACAGGCAGATGCAGTTCGCATCTCGGCTGTCTGTCGTGCACCTCCTGGGGGACAGAAATGTTCTCATTGTGGAGGAACACATGCTTCTGACTGTTGCTGGCAGAAGTACCCACACTTATGACCAGCACGTGGCGGTAACACCCCCCGGAAGCAAGGAGCCCCGGCTCAACAGAGCTGTGATGCTAATGTGGTTAAGTCAGCGCCGAAGCACAGACAGTGAGGTTCGCGTGATCATGGGGGTAAAGGTAAGGGCAAAGCTTGAGCCCACGGTGTTGAAACCGATTCCGAATCGGATGCCGCTTATGCGGTAGATGGAATTGATGCCGTCAAATATGCCGGAGATGAACCGGTTCACCTTTCTTGGGCTGATGAAGTGGAAGCCTTAGATGGAATGGCTGGACCAAGCTGCTTTTGAGCGTGGGCCCACAGCTTCTCCGTCTGAGGGCCCATCTACAGGAGTAAGGCAAAAGGATTTTTATGGGGATAGTCGCAGAAATGCTGACGGATCATGGAAACATGGTCTTAAATCCTCTGAGCTAGTCGCCTGGGACGGTACAGAAGTCCTTTGTGGGTATGTAGATGAAGAATGTGACTATGATTTGGACTGGTACGACGGGATATTTTTCCCCACTGAGAATACAGGATCAAAACGAGAGAACATGTGCGAGTATTGGATGGTTGACAGCGGTTGCTCCCATCACCTTACTCCGTTTATCAAGGATTTTGCCCATCTTGGTACTCAGACCAAGAACGCAACTACAGCTGACGGAAACGTTATGACCATGACTGGACCAGGTCACGTTATCCTGTCGCAGAGATCAGGACACATGAAGAAAGAGCCTTTTGTGCTCCATGGAGTATGGTTTGCTCCGCAGGCTGCTCACCGATTACTTTCGGTTGTAGCACTCACGATGAAGATTTCCGGTGCGAAATAACCAAGGATATGAAGATTTGGGATAAGTCAGGACGTTTGGTAGTGCAGGCCTCTGCCTTGCTACCAAACAACAAGCTTCACTGGTTCAAGTCAACTCAGATAGCTCCAGGAGCTTGTTTAGCTTCCCTTCAGGATCTTGATTCATCCGAACTGTGGCATCTGTGATTTGGACACTGTTCCAATCCAGTTTTACGACATGCCCCTAACGCTACCAAAGGAATGCCGAAACTCGATGTGCCTGATAGCTCCAAGCCATGTCGAGGCTGTGAGCTCGGGAAGGCGCACCAACGACCTTTCTTCAAATCCAAGAAGTGCGCCTCTAGGCCGCTTGCTCTTGTGCACTCAGACCTTGTTGAATTCCCTATACAATCTAGGAATCATAACAAGTGGATGTTGACCTTCATTGACGACTTCTCTGGTTTCTCTGCAGTCTATTTCCTTCGCAGGAAATCCGATGGGCCTCAAGCTTTTCAAGATCTAGTTGCTTGGTCAGAGACCCAAACCGGGTACACTCTGGCCTCTCTGCGTTCGGATCGAGGGGGGGAATATATGAATTCTGAGTTGTCTTCGTTCCTCACTTCAAGAGGCGTTGAACACCAGACTTCTGTTCCTTGTACTCCACAGCAAAACGGACGAGCAGAGTGATTTAATTGCACTATCTTGGAAAAAGCTGAAGCTTCCCAGCTACATGCATGCCTTCCGCCATCATTTTGGCAGGACGCTGTAGAGACTTCACTACACATTTACAACAGACAACCGATGCGATGTCTCAAATGGCACACACCCATATCTTTATGGAGTGGAGAAGATCCTGATGTGTCATATTTCAAGGTCTTTGGTTGCCGTGCCTATGTCTTCATGCCTCAGGCCGAAAGACCCCACAAGTTATCTCCTAAAGCCAAGGAGATGACTTTTATAGGCTACAAGAAAGGTTCCAAAGGTTACCGTTTCTGGTCTAGAGTCAGATCTCGCATTGTCATTTCTTCCACAGCTACGTTTGACGAATTCGATTATCCGAATTGTCCCAAAGACAAGATTGACAAACCTCCCCCTATTCCTATCCCACTACGTGCCAATGACTCTGATCAGGAACAAGACGACGGTCTTTACATTCCAGATCTTCCCAGTAATCCACCCGGAGCAGGATATCTGCAACAAGCTGTTCCTCCTCCTCTTCCACCACAGGCGCCACCAAGGCAGCAACCTGCGCCTCCCAGGCAGCCACCTCATCCTCCTCCACCTCCAGCTGGTCCATCACAACGACAACCAGTTGTTGAGAGCTCTCCCTCGTCTGATTCGGATGTGCATATGGAATCACCACCATCGCCACCCAAGTGATCGGCTGAGGTTCCACCTCGCCCTGGACCCTCTTCTCCTGTTATAGGAAAGAGACAGCATGAAGCTGAACCTAGTTGGGATCATCGTCCAGGTGTGGGTTATAATCCATACACTCCTCATACAGCAATACCACCGCCACCTAGGTGTGTTATGGAGAGGTTCGATATTTCTTATCGACATCCTTTACCCGAGTTACATCAGGAAGTATTTCTGCCCAGGCCTGTTTGTGCCAGGCAACCACGTATTGTCCCCGATAATGCCTATGGTGATCGACCACCCGTCGAGATCGAGTGTGACATACAGCAGGGACGTACTCTTATTCCGGAGGAACCATTAGTGATACCCAAAGATTCGGACCAACCACCGAAGTCCACTAATGAAGGCGAAGGTCATGGGAAGAACATTTTCTCCCATGAGTGGTTCTCTTCTTTCCTATCTTCAGCTGTATCTGCTAGCGGCATACCTAATCAATACTGGGATACGCTTAAGCTTCCCGAAGAGGAAAAGAAGAAATGGTACTCTGCCATGGAAGATGAGATGAAATCCCTACGAGATAGATCCGTATGGGAACTTGTGGACTTACCAGAGGATCATAACCCCATCACAGGGAGATGGGTGTTTGCACGCAAAGCTGACGGCCGATATAAGGCACGTTTCATCGCTAAAGGCTTTACTCAAGTCTTCGGAATAGACTACGAAGAAACCTTCTCACCGGTTGCGCGTTTTGAGACTGTACATCTCCTTTTTGCTTTAGCAGCACTCGAGGATTGGAACCTCGAAGCCCTCGATGTTAAAACCGCCTTTTTGTTTGGCGAGTTGAGCGAGGAGATCTATATGATCCAACCAGAAGGATTCGTAGTAAAGAGGATGGAGAACAAGGTTTGTTGCCTCAAGCGCGCAATATATGGCCTTAAGCAAGCCGCGCTGCAATGGAGTCGCGCATTACACGATTCACTCCTGAAGATGGGATTTGTCCAAGTTTATTCGGATCCAGGAGTTTATATCCACATCCACAGTGATGTTATCATCATTTTTCTTATTTACATGGATGACGGTATTTTTATGGGCTCAGATAGGAAGTACCTTCTTGAGAAGAAGGTACAATTCATGCGTAAATGGGAGTCTCGGGATTTAGGCGAAGCCAAGGAGTATCTGGGGATGCAGATCACCCATGATAGAAAGAAGCGGATCTTGAGGTTGGACCAGATTGCCTACATGGAGAAGATCATCAAGCGCTTTGGTTTGCAGAATGCCCGATATGCACGCATCCCACTTCTCTCTGGCTATGTTCCCTCACCTTCTACCTCCGACGCAGACCCTGTTCATTGCAACCGATTTCAACAAATCATCAGTTCTCTTTTGTTCGTCATGCTAGGCACCCGACCGGACCTTGCATATGCAGTCATCAAGATGGCGCAATTCTCAGCTAATCCTTCCAAGGAACACATTCAGAAGGCTCTGTACATCATGCGATACCTCGCTGGTCACCCTTTGCTCTGCATAGAGTATTGTGGTAGCAATGGAACAGGCCTAGTGGCCTATAGCGACACTGACTGGGCCGGTGACGTAGAGACACATTGATCGACAACCGGCTATGCAATCTTTTTGGCCGACAGGATCGTTTCCTGGATCTCCAGATAACAAAAGATGGTCACTCTCTCTTCTACCGAAGCAGAGTATGTTGCCATGGCGGAGGTGGCAAAGCAAATTTCTTGGATACGGTCACTGTTTGGCGAGATCGGCTTTCAGGTACCGCCTATTGATATCTTAGCTGATAACCAGGATGCTATCTTTCTCACATCAAACCCTGCTCAGGAAGGACACACAAAGCACATTCCCATTCAGTATCACTATATACGCGAATGCGTACAAGATGGCAAGATACACCTCTTCTACGTTCCTACACAGGAGCAAACAGCAGACATTTTCACCAAGAATTTGACTTTTGCTAGGTTCGAGGACATACGGAAGCGTTTAGCGCTCCTCCCTTTCCCTGTTACAAAGACACCAGCATGAATAGTGTAGGGGGGTGTTGAACTTATTATGTTCAATATATACACTCTTCATACTAGCTTACCCTATCTCTTATCTTATCTTTTATCTTGGAAACAGACTCTTACTATAGAGTACGGTAGATTTCTTTTCGGTCGTTCTAGATCCACACGTGACTGTTGTTCATCACAGGGCTAGACCTATGATGTCATTATGACATCATAGACTCCAGACCACGTATGACGTCATTGGCTCTAGACCATGACGTCATACCCTTAGCCCTATCAGTCAGCATGACTGATCATGACGTCACCTATGATGTCATACCCTTGACCCAATGAGTCATCGGGTATAGGGCAGGTCCCTTTATATTGGGACTCCTCTTCAACCTTATATACCATAGGTATATAGTCTGGGAGCTCTCTCCCAGTATAATTAACAACTCTTCTACCCATATTTCCATCTGCTTGTTAGCAGATACTTAAGAGCTCTACAGGCTAGCTCTTCTCTTGCCCACCAGCAAGTCTTGTTAGGAAACCTTTGTCATCCTCATCAGTGAGTTCTCCACTGACCTCCCTTCTTGTTGCCCTCTGCATCATTGGACGTTGGACTGCCTGTCTCCAACTCCAATAGGTTATGAGCCCTGCTGGCTTGTAACTGTACGATCAATTCGCTCTCTAGTTACGAGCATGGTGCAGGACATTGGTTTTCTTCACTCTTATCTTTGGTTGTCTGCTCTGGTATTGCTCATTCTAGCTGGTTTGGCTCGAGCGCAGACTCTTGTCTTCGCTGCTCTTGTTGGCCTTTGGACACAAACTTTCTTAGTGCTTGTACGATCTGTGGCTGACCATCAAAATACATCTAGATCGGTTGCTGCTTTGAGCGCACCACTAGCTGTAGGTCATCCACTTCGTCGCACTTGTCCCCAGCGAGCAAGACCACGTCCAACACCTTCCATCAATGTCATCAGACCCTACTCTTCTTCCGACTCGCCTTCTCCTATGCACTCCTTCGTCCCTTGGGAAAGACCGTTGATATCTTATCCGGTTTTACCGCAGCGATCCAGTCGTAGCGACACACCTATTCCTTCGACATCGAGGTCTTCCGTGACTTATTCAGTCACATCACCTCTCTTGTCCCCAAACTCTGGTTCTGTTTCCTCGAGCTCTACGCTCGGAAACCCTTCGTCCTATTATCCTCCACCACAGGGTCCTATTGGACATCTTGCAGGTATCGACCTCGACGATCCCTACGCCCTTCACACCTTTTTGCATAGCTCTGTTGAGCGCAGGCATCTGGGCTCTTTCGACTTTTCCACTTTAAACCTTCGCCTCACTGCTGCTTCTATTCGTGATGAGCCCGATCAGGCAATTCAAGACATGCTCCGTCTCCAGTACTATTCAACACCCACGTTTGTCTCGGGCGTTGGCATACTCAGACGAGATACGCGATTGGTTGCTGATGGCCCAGGCAGCTGGGCTCTTGTCCGAGACAGACCCCACTCCTGACGTAGGCTCATCTCGGGCCTCACCGATACAACGCGTGACAACAGTGAAGAGCGAAGACGGCGCAGAGAGTATCAACCGCACTTTAACCTCGCAGGCTTATGCCGAAGGGGTTTGGGAGGTCGGACCGGACGGCGAGATGATCGTCCGTTATAGTCCTCATGAGACTTCTCCGAGGATCAAGTTGGAGACACCGGATTTGTTATATCCACCATCTGCCAAACTTTCTTTTAGGTCGTTATCCTCTTCTGGATCGGATATTTCTAGGACACCCTCATCAGATATTTCTAGGACACCCTCGTCGGATCATGAGGTGCAAGCCTACTGACATCTTTATCACCAGGCTTTGTTGAATCGGCAGTTAGCCGATAAGGAACACCAGCTCGCGATCGCTGAGCGTCAGCTCGCTCACAATGAGCTTCTTAAGGAGAATGCGGAGCTAAAGAGTAGAGTCCACGAACTAGAGAACAATCTCGAAGTGGAGGAAGAGATGACGGCGGAGCTGAATCGCTTCCTTACTAAGAAGAAAAAGGAGGTTCGTGACTTACATGATACCTGAAACGACCCAAACAACTATCTATGTCTGTCTTGGGGACGCCGAGCTATGATCTTGACTATTCGAAGAA
>QFEF01004191.1:876-5876 GCA_003316035.1 Neoboletus subvelutipes | reverse complement strand
ATCGTTATCACATTGAAGGCCGTGCATGTCCAAGACTTGCTGCCCTTTGCTAATGCATTTCAGGAGAGCCGATGGCATTTCACTGCCAGCAACCCCCAACTCCAAGCCATGCCTCAAAAACGAATCAAGACATGGTTGAGAATTCAATGACACTCAAACAGGCATGCTCCTCGGAATACCAAGGAGTGCAAGGTGCATTCAAAGATTCGATGATTCACTGAAAATCTGCAATTCAGATTACTTATCGCAATTTGCTGCATTCTTCATCAATGCGAGAGCCAAGAGATCTGTTGCTGAAAGTTGTATGATTTTATTTGACCACTGGCCTGTTGAAACAGGTCGACGTTTTCAATACATTCTATAGACATACAATGGGTGTGATGTGAAAAACATAGATCCTCTTTTGAGAACCTACAACAGATACACAGGTGTGTGTATGAGAGAGAAAGGATTGACAAAAAGGAAAGCTGTGCACATGCCCCCAGGGGGGGCCAGCGACAGTCTCCACTTTCCATCTTTCCCTGCCCTCAGAATTCGATAATGATCCTTCCGCAGGTTCACCTATGGAAACCTTGTTACGACTTTTACTTCCTCTAAATGACCAAGTTTGATCAGCTTCTCAGCAACAGGATGCCGTCGCCGGCTCCCTGAAGCCAATCTGGAGACCTCACTAAGCCATTCAATCGGTAGTAGCGACAGGTGGTGTGTACAAAGGGTAGGGACATAATCAATGCAAGCTGATGACTCACGCTTACTAGGAATTCCTAATTGAAGAGCAATAATTGCAATGCTCTATCCCCAGCACGACAGAGTTTCACAAGATTACCCAGACCTTCCGGCCAAGGAAAAGAACTCGCTGGCTCTGTCAGTGTAGCACGTGTGTGGCCCAGAACATCTAAGGGCATCACAGACCTGTTATTGCCTCAAACTTCCGTCAGCTAGACGCCGACAGTCCCTCTAAGAAGCTGAAGACCAGCAAAAGCCAGCCTGGCTATTTAGCAGGTTAAGGTCTCGTTCGTTATCAGAATTAACCAGACAAATCACTCCACCAACTAAGAACGGCCATACACCACCACCCATAAAATCATGAAAGAGCTATCAATCTGTCAATCCTAGTCATGTCTGGACCTGGTGAGTTTCCCCGTGTTGAGTCAAATTAAGCCACAGGCTCCACTCCTGGTGGTGCCCTTCCATCAATTCCTTTAAGTTTCAGCCTTGCGACCATACTCCCCCCAGAACCCAAAGACTTTGATTTCTCATAGGGTGCCAAGCGACACATCAAAAAGAGGTCACCCGATCCCTAGTCAGCATAGTTTACTGTTAAGACTACAATGGTATCTGATCATTTTCGATCCCCTAACCTTCATTCTTGATTAATGAAAACATCCTTGGCAAATGCTTTCACAGTAGTTAGTTTTCAGTCAATCCAAGAATTTCACCTCTAGCGACTAAATACTAATGCCCCCAACTGTCCCTATTAATCATTATGGTGACTCTAGAAACCAACAAAATAGAACCGCACATCCTATTTCATTATTCCATGCTAATGTATTCGGGTGAAATGTCTGCTTTGAACACTCTAATTTTCTCAAGATAAACGTCCTGGTTCCCTGATGCACCCAGTGAAGGGCACGCCAATTCACCAAGAGGAAAGGCCCAGCCAGACAGTACAACACCTTGCAGTGGACCGCCCGTCCAGGCCCAAAGTTCACCTACGAGCTTTTTAACTGCAACAACTTTAATATATGCTATTGGAGCTGGAATTACCACGGCTGCTGGCACCAGACTTGCCCTCCAATTGTTCCTCATTAAGAGATTTAAATTGTACTCATTCCAATTATAAGACCCAAAAGAGCCCTATATTGTTATTTATTGTCACTACCTCCCTGAATTGGGGTTGGGTAATTTGTGTACCTACTGCCTTCCTTGGATGTGGTAGCCATTTCTCAGGCTCCCTCTCCGGAATCGAACCCTTATTCCCCATTATCCATTGAAACCATGGTAGGCCTCTATCCTACCATCAAAAGTTGATAGGGCAGATATTTGAATGAAGCATTGCCGGCACAAGGCCATGCAATTCGAGCAGTTATTATGAATCACCAAACGAGCGGCGAGCCGTGTTGGTTTTTTATCTAATAAATACATCCCTTCCAGAAGTTGGAGCTTGATTGCATGTATTAGCTCTAGAATTACCACAGTTATCCATGTAGCAAGTCATCATCAAATAAACTATAACTGATTTAATGAGCCATTTGCAGTTTCACAGTACAAACTTGTTTATACTTAGACATGCATGGCTTAATCTTTGAGACAAGCATATGACTACTGGCAGGATCAACCAGGTAACTACCATTCCACGAATGCAAGCAGTTTCCTCCTCATGCCCTAGCCCTCTATTAAGAGGCATGACCCTCTGTTCAAATGGGTTGGAGTTTCGTTCACCATGATCAAACACTTTAGAGACCGATCAAGACCACCAAGGCAATGAAAGTCACACCCAGCAATCCTAACCTCACCATCTCTCTGCCTTGTCCCCCCAATCTCACATATCTCAGGTAGGTCGCCCTACATCGTCGAGACGTAGATCACCCCCTTCGACGAGGACTACCAGCAACTGGCAACGTTGCACAGAACATCTCACAGTCACAGCGGATCCTCGAGTGGTTAATTGTTTCTGGTCTAGCCATCAGCAATCAATCCACACCCTTCACACAATGCTAACACACTCTCCATAGCAGAGGTATCAGACTGATTGGATGGCAGATCGCAAACACCAAATGCCCGGCCCTTCCCCCTTTTTCCAATCAGTACATCCTGACGACACAGGCACATCCATGACTACATCACCTCCATTGTAGCATTGAGCCACTGGCTCAATTATCTCTATCTCCCTCATTGATATCATGGTTAGTGATGTCCCAGGTAGAGGGGTTGATATCATCCTCTATGCAGTTCCAAGCTCTATGTTTGAGAGCATTGCATTTGCCACATCATGCCACAGGGCATTGGTATTGGGAATGGCCAGGGGCAATAGTACAACAGAAGGGGCAAATATAGTGGGGGCAATTTGGGCAGATATGCCCTGGTTCTTGGCATTGGAAACATGTAATGCCTCCAAATTGGACATGTGGAGGTAACTGACAGGATACTGCAGGGGTGAGTGCCAATAGGGAAGGGGAACTGTCACCCATGGGGGAAGAGGGACAATCTGGGGTAATGGGCTCAAGGTCAGGCATGGATGGAGAGGTCTCAGGTATCCTGGGGAGGAGGTGGCAGGGAGAAGTTCCCATGGTGGTGGGTAGACCAAAATTGGGGATGTGGAGCATCCCAGCTGAGAAAAGGAAATTCTGCTATCTGTGGAGTCGAGGGAGGATTGGGGAGGGTTCTGGTGATATGGAGGAGGGGGCCACTGTGGTGTCTCCATCTCCTTGTCCACTGGATGAATTGGAGTCAGATCCATCTGATCCATATTCCTCAACAGGTCAGATGCTGGCTCTTCCCAAATGTCCATTACTTCTGGTAAAGTTGGCAGGGTGGAGGTTAGGGGAGAAATATTCCTCTCATTTGTTGGCTGACAATAGAAGGAGAATGGGGTAGAGGGCATTGGAGAGGATGGGGGATGGGAGGAGGGTGAGGATGCTGTCAAAGCCTTCTTTGAGGAGATTCAAGGTGAGGTTCCTTGACTCTGTGTTACAAGTATAATGGACACCCCTGTTTTTCTCTCTCCTCTCGATTCATCTGAACTTTCGGTCATAGACAATCTCTCCCAAGAGATCTGGGATGATATCCTTCCCAACCTTGACATTCCCCAAGCCTTATGGGACAAGGTCTTCTATCCTACACTCTTCCAAGATTAGTGTTCTCCACTTCTCATATTCCTTGTGCAGCCCCTCTTCATTTCAGCCCCTTTTCATCTCGCCCCTTTTTTATCTCAGCCTTTGTCATCCCAGACCCTTTATCTCCTAAGTCAAATTCTCTCATATTTGACTTGTGTTCCTTTATCCATTTTTGTCTATCACTCTCTTTTCATTTTGTATGCTTTCATTCTGGTACCTTTACAACTGTGCCAGCAGTTCTCTTCATTTTGGTACTAATAGAACTGCGCCCATAGTCTATTTGACTTCATACCCTTTTATTACAGTATCTTTATCTGGGTCTTTTTCATTTTACTAATTTCTAGCAGCAATTCTATCTTTAGTCCAGCTCTAAAGGGGCATAGTATAAATACTCTGATCACCGCCCATGTAACTCTAACTTTGATCTATGCAATATTACGTAGAATTCAAAGCCTTTGCTGAAACACTTGACCTCAAACTTCTGTCAATCAGAAGCTCAGTTAAGGAACTGAGAACCTTTGGAGGAAGGTGTCTCCATTTATCCATGGATCAGAGGATCCCTTGTTCCAGACTATTGTCCACAGTCCAAGGTCGTGACTCTCATCCACGAGTTGCCACACCCAGATAGAGGCCTTGTCCACAATCTCTCCATAGCTGACTCTCCCTAGTGTGCCTGGGAGGAGCCTGCTTCTATTTATACCAAGGCTATTTGTTATGACCTCCTAAAAGATTACTAGCTGGATGATGTATCTTGCAGCGTACACCACTGCTGGCGAAGGTATGAAGAAGCTGAGTGAGATCCTTAATTATGCAGGGTATGGACCACAACAATAACAAGTGGATTAGACTGAGGTAACAGGCTAATACACGTGAGCCTTTATACTGCAAAGAGATGTGCACGGACCAAGCAGTACATGAGAGATATTACTAAGTATAGGTATAGTGTAGTGAGAGAGTTCTCAGTGGTAATTAAAATAAGAAGAGAAGTAGATGGAGATTAATAACATATCATAGGTCTAGACTGCTTAGTCATAGTTTCCCATGATCACGTATTGTAAGGTGTATGATAGAAAGTGAAATGAATGTAGCGTGTAACAATTGAAAAAGTTTGAAAATATTACTACTCATAACACTACCCCCTCTTTAGGACTCATATTCCAGATG
>QFEF01004169.1:0-12838 GCA_003316035.1 Neoboletus subvelutipes | reverse complement strand
ATAGGGTCTCAACGCGGTAGCGCTGAGCGGTGGCGGGAGAGGGTAGGTGAATGACTATCATCTCCAGGAGTGCCTCGCCGGCAGGCAAGAACTTGCGCATGATGGTCTTGAGGAGGGCTTTTGCATCTGAAATCTCCTTCTCCTCGGCAGTAAGCTTAATCTCAAGTTTCTCACACATGGTCTCAACTTGATCCTTTTTGTGTTTCATAACGGCATCAAAGATCTTGAATATGGGGTCGAGCACGAACATGTTGAAAGCACGCTCGAGCTGCTTGCCTTCGGCATCCGTAGACTTTGTAGACCACTTGCGGGTCGCGGGATTGAAGAAGTTGTCACCCCAAAGCTTGGAAATGAGCTTGTCCTTGGGAACACCGAATTTCTTAGAGTACCTGCCGGCAAACTGACGGAGGGTGAAGCCCCATCCGTGGAGGCCGGAAGCGAATGCGACAGTACCCTTGTCGGGATAGACCTGGACATCACCAAGAGCGGCATCGTGGTAAGTCGAGATAATGACGTTGACAGTCTCGACTGTGCGTTGGAAGGACTGGTAAAGGTCTTCCTTCTGAACTTGGAGCTCGAGTAGAGCACGGTCGACCTTGTTAATGACGACGACGGGTTTGATACGTTCTGTAAGAGCCTGGCGCAAGACGGTCTCTGTCTGGACGCAAACACCTTCGATACAGTCGACGACAACGAGGGCACCGTCTGTGACGCGGAGGGCGGCGGTGACCTCTGAGGAAAAGTCGACGTGCCCAGGCGAGTCGATCAAGTTGATCAAGAATTCGTGGCCTGATGGGATCGGATTGGTAAGACTGGGAAAGTCTATGCATAGATACTCGCTCATACCGCCTGTTTTTTGCTTGATGACTTCGACATCTTCCTTGTTCATTTCAAAGTACATGGAGATGGCGGTCGATTTGATGGTGATACCGCGCTCCTTTTCGTCTTCACGGGTATCTGTGAAACGCATGTCTCCTGCCTTTGCTGATGCGATAATACCAGCCTTGGAGACAAGGGAGTCGGTAAGGGTGGATTTTCCATGATCGACTGGGGGTGTTAGATCAGATGGCGATATGGAGCGATGGCGGGGCGACACTGACCATGGGCGATGACACTCATGTTACGAATGTTGGTGGGCCGGTCCATGAGGGCGCGGACCTGATCTATTTGGAGTGAGGTACGGATAAAAAGGAGGGAGGCGGGCGTTCTCACCTACGGTGAAGTTACTGATGGGAGAGGGACGATGAGCATGGCGGAGATGAAGAGAGGGAAAGAGAGAACGTACACCATGATGTCTAAAGGATACAGATAGAAAAGTACAAAATGGAGGAGGGAAATTTAAACGGGGAAGGAATGAGTCGGTTGCAAGCACCGGGACCGTCGCTCGGTGTATGGAATCAAAAAGATATCTCGGGTTATCGATCGCGTTCAGGGCAGGTACACGGAGACGGAGCACGTGAACGTACAGCCACGTTTTTATCTAATCTTATCTATGGTAATCACGTGAGTGGATGATGAGCGAGTCACCGAGTTTTATTGGACAAGATCTTTTAATGAGGGTGTTGGCGGGTTATCGATCTCGAGCACCGTTCAGAATGGCCTCCTCATACAACGGTCCCTGGCCCGCCCGCAGAATTCGCGATGAGTTCTTTGCCTACTTCCGTAGCAAAGACCACACCTTCGTCCCCTCCTCCTCCACCATTCCTTACGACGACCCAACCCTCCTCTTCGCAAACGCAGGCATGAACCAAGTCCGTCTCATCTCTCTTCTCATCGACCCCACCTATCCTCACGTCACATAGTACAAGTCCATCTTTCTCGGCACTGTCGATCCAAACTCAGAACGCGGCAAGCTCAAGCGTGCGTTCAACAGCCAGAAGTGCATCAGGGCTGGCGGAAAGCACAACGGTCTCGCCCCTCCATAGCCGCGTTATTCTCATATTCACCTCTTTCCAGATCTCGAGGATGTCGGAAAAGACTCTTACCACCATACTTTCTTCGAGATGCTCGGCAATTGGTCTTTCGGGGACTACTTCAAGGTCGGTATCCTCCCCCCGTTCCTCCCACTCCCCTTATCTTTTCATCCCTGTAGAAAGAAGCTATCAGTTTTAGCTGGGAACTTTTGACTCAAATCTACAAGCTCCCAAAAGACCGACTCTATGTCACCTACTTTGCCGGCGACCCACAGAACAACATTCCGCGCGACGACGAAGCCAGGCAAACATGGCTTGATCTTGGCATGGATCCTACCCATGTCATTCCATCAAAGTTCAACTTCTGGGGTATTCCTCTTCGTTTTTTTCATCCCCACTCCTACCTGACCTGCCCTTGCAGAGATGGGTCCGACTGGCCCGTGCGGTCCTTGCAGGTGAGTCCGACGTCTATTCGCTGTAATTCATATCAACCATCATCACAGTGAGATACATGTCGATCGAATAGGTGGTCGTGAAGTTCCCCATCTTGTCGACGGTGACGACCCGACAGTCGTAGAAATCTGGAACAACGTCTTTATCCAATTCAATCGTGAGGAAGACGGATCCCTCAAAGTCCTTCCAGCGAAACACGTAGACACTGGCATGGGCTTCGAACGTATAGTCTCTGTCATCCAAAACAGGCTGTCCAACTATGATACAGACATCTTTCACCCGATCATGCTCAAGATCCAAGAACTAAGCGGTGCACGCCCATATACTGGTAAATTTGGTGCAGAGGATGTCGATGGCATTGATACTGCCTACCGCGTTGTCGCTGACCATGTGCGAACCCTCTCATTCGCCCTAAGCGACGGCGGTGTGCCAAACAACGTTGGTCGAGGTTACGTTCTCCGTCGCATCCTTCGCCGCGGCTGTCGATATGTTAGGAAGAAACTCGGTGCACCCATCGGCTCGTTCTTTTCTTCGCTCATGCCTGTCGTAGTCGAACAAATGGTCTGCACAATCTCTTTGCATTCTTGTGACACGCTGATCGTCTTCCAGGGCGATGTCTTCCAAGAACTTCAAAAGAAACAGGACGAAATCAAGGAAATTCTTGACGAAGAAGAAGAGTCCTTTTCGCGCACCTTGGATCGCGGCGAGAAGCTTTTCGACCAATATGCCACACGTACAAAGGAGGCTGGTTTCAATGAACTTAACGGTGCTGATGTCTGGCGTTTATACGACACTTTTGGTTTTCCCGTCGACTTGACGCGTCTCATGGCTGAAGAGCTTTCCCTTACTATCAATGAGAAGGAGTTCGAAGCTGCACAAGAGCGATCAAAGGAGGCGAGCAAGGGCACGTTCAAGAGGGACAAGGCGGATAATGTCAAGCTTGACGTTCATGATCTTGCAACATTGGAGAAGAACGATGCAATACCCAAAACTGATGATTCGCCCAAATACCGTAAGCGCCATCCATTTGTTCAATATTAATCCAGAAATATTACCATCTGCTATAGAGCTCGGAAATGCTACCGCAAAAGTAAATGCCATTTACTATAACCGCGAGTTCCTTGGATCCACTACCAACATTCCAGACGGTGCCAACTTTGGTATCCTCCTCGATCGCACGAGTTTCTACGCGGAGGCTGGAGGCCAGGAGTACGACACCGGAAACATTGTTATCGATGGTGCATGTGATTTCGAAGTGACGAACGTCCAGGTGTACAGTGGTTATGTCCTGCATACCGGTCATCTCAAGTATGGCCAACTGAATGTTGGGGACGATGTTATTTCCTCATACGATGAACTACGCCGGTGGCCACTCCGTAGCAACCACACTGCTACGCACATCCTTAACTTCTGCCTCCGCGAAGTGCTCGGAGACCATATCGACCAGAAAGGCTCACTTGTCGCCCCCACGAAGTTGCGGTTCGACTTTTCACATAAAGCTCAGATTGCACTTTCAGAACTTGCCAAGATTGAATCCATGTCTGTTGATTGGATCAGGAAGAATGTCAAGGTTTATAGTAAAGATATTGACCTTAAATCTGGGTTCAAGATTCCTGGCCTCCGCGCGGTCTTCGGCGAAGCCTACCCGGATCCAGTACGAGTGGTCGTACTAGGGTACGACACCGACGATATCACAAAGGACCTTGAGAACCCGATATGGCGAAGCACCAGCATCGAGTTCTGTGGAGGTACGCACGTCGCAAAGACGGGCGATATCAAGGACTTTGTGATTATCGAGGAGTCGGGGATCGCCAAGGGTATCAGACGAATCACTGCGATTACTGGGCAAGAGGCTCAGGAGGCGACGCGTGTCGCAAACGAATTCAAATCGCGCCTTGATGTACTTGAAACTAGCTCGGGGAATGAGAAGGATGCTGGTCTCAAGGCTCTTATGGTGGTAAGCTGGATTATTGGATGTGTTGCAATGTGGTGCTCACGCGCATCCCAGGAACTTGGACAGGCAGACATCTCGGTTTTGGTCAAAGCAGATCTGAAAGAGCGTCTCGGAACAATTCGCAAGGCATTCGACAAGCAGATAAGGGAGAAGGAAGCTGCACTCAACAAATTGGTCTGTCCTATCGCCTTGAGAGATATCGCCTGATATTGAGATTGTCGCAGGCTGTCGACGCACTGGTCACCTATTTCAAAGAAAATCCAGACGCCATAGGGTATTTCGCGAGTATTGATGTAGACGGCAACTCAAAGGTCGGTTTACATTCAGAGTAGCATGACGGTCAACAAACTAATTGTTGGCGCGCAAAAAAAGATTCTTCAAAACATTGTCATGCAAGGCAAGAAGCTTAGAAAAGCTGTGTATGTGTTCAGTGTCAACGTGGAGGGTGGTAAGGTGGCACACGCGAATTATGTACCCGAGGATGCTCGGGCGAAAGGATTTGATGCTCGGACGTGGGCGTCCAAAGTGACTGAGGTGTTGGGCGGCAAGGTGAGACCGTCTAAGCGTAGAGTCATTGGTCAAGTTGACAAAATCTCGATCTAGGCTGGAGGGAAAGAGGATGGCGCTCAAGGTGTTGGTGTCAACGTAGGGGAGGTTGAAAATGCTGTCAGCATCGCGCGAGAGGTATATCCGGTTAGCAAATGATTCCGTTGAAGCTGGTGATGGAGAGTCGGATGCTGTAGATTTCCGGCATGCATCCGTTTTAGACACAAGCACCACTGCCACAGCATTAACATACTGATTTGGCTTGACTCGCACTAACTCCATTCATTGAGAGTTTTAATAATTCGGCACGCCGTTGTGGTAGGGAAACACCAAAGGCCAGCATGTCAGGTAGTCAGGTATATCCGCTCGAGACAAATCCCCGGACTGGAGAGCCCTTTCTCCGTCTCCCCGCTCCGAACGACAACATTATTCTAACTGTTCCGCGCATGAGCGACGCCAAGAGCCTCGCGCCCATCATCAACGATCCCAGGGTATCGATATGGTTAGAAGGACCGCCAATTCCATACTGTGACGAATATGCGGAGGAGTGGCTTGCGCTCATTGTAAAGGAAAGCGAGGATATTCTGGCGGAGTTGAGGGAGGAAGATCGGCTGAACCCAGAGGGTCCGTTGAAAGCGGTGGGGGGATGCCCGGTCAGACACATAAGGGAGGTTCTCCCGGATGGGACAGACATCTATCTTGGGGACATCGGAATCAACCGCGCGCAAATGGAGGAAGTGCTCGATCCCGATGAGAGGAAGAGGGCGGTGGAGGCGAACAACAGAAAAGCAGTCGGGGATCCGAGTATTGTGTGGACATTTGGAGGTACGAACGACGTTGGGCTCGAAAGAGGGAGCATGCTGGCTGACTCGGACAGACTACCTTGCGCCATCCCACCACGGACGGGGTATCATGAGTGCAGCGATGGGGGCGGTATTGAATGAGTGGGCGATTCCACGGATGAGGGTTCGGCGCATGGTGGGGTATACGTTTGCGGGAAACGAAGGTAGTCGACGGGTGTTTGAGAAGAACGGATTTGAGTGGAAGGGGACGGTGGAGAACGAGAAGGTGGTTCGGGGAGAGCGCAAGAAGTTGAACTACCTACGTTGGGAACTGTGATTATGGGCACAGCCATCCGCGCCTCTCGTCTGTTCCACCGCCTCCTCTTTTCCATTCCTCCCCTCGCATCCGCAATATGAGCAGCTTGATTAGGCCAGCGACGCCTGGCTTCGTCATCACCCTCGCTGCGACAGTCCTCCTTGCCGTCGTCTCTTTCTCTGTCCCACTCATCAAGTCGGTCTACTTCCTCAAGGCCTCTCTTGCCGTCCAGAATCTGAATGGCGACATCACCTTCGGAACTCTGGGTTATTGCATGTCCGTAGATACCTCCACTACCTGCTCAAATGCCACCGTCGGATATGAGCTCAGTCAGTTATTCTCCCTTTGCTGTGCCGCAGTCCTTACCCTCTTACCAAGATGTAAACGCCCTGGTCGGTGACACAACCGCCGTCCAAATACCCCAGATCGTCGTGAAGTGGCTCACTTATGTCCTCGTTCTCCACATCGTCGCTTTTGGCCTCGCTGCCATCGCCTCCATTTTCGGTCTTCTTGCCCATGTTCGTGAGATGGCCATGACTTGCTTCAGCAGCTGCATATCTGGATTTGCTGCTGCTGTTGCCCTCGTAGCTTTCATCTTTGACATCGCCATCTTTTTCGTAGCAAAATCCCGCATGAACTCAGTATCAGGCGGCTCGGCGTCGATCGGCAACGCTGTCTGGCTCACCCTCGTCGCCTGGATCCTTCTCTTCTTCAGCGGCTGCTTCTATGGCCTTGGCAGATGCTGCATTAGACGTCGTCCGCGCGATGCATGGGGAGGAAAAGCTGGCACTCCCATCGGTGAAAATGGATATAACTCCAACGAGCAAATGCGCCTCGATGCCGTCAAAGCAGAGGCGGACCGCAAGGCTCGTCAAGCTCAACCCGAGGTTGGCCTGCCTGCCTTCCACGAATATGACCCATCTCAGCCACTCAAGGCCCGCGTGGATGGAGAGGAAGTATACCTTGAAGAAGACGCACCTTACCGCGACAACCAGAGCGTATCTACATCCGGAAGGGCTGGTATGGGAACCTATGGTCGTACCGCACGAGGAGCATATGCAGGAGGTGGCTATATGCAGGCTCCCCCTGGCACTCGTGCTGTGGACGAGTATAACAATGCATCCCCTTATCCCCCAAGACCACAACGTCGAGCAAGTAACATCACACATACCACTACTACCACTACCCCCTCTATGTATCCGCCATCGTCCAACACTACAGCTCCCTCCTCGGTTCCCGTAGCGGCCGTGTACGACCCTTCTCCCGACAATCACTATAACCACGATCCGTATAGTCCACAGGCGTATGGTCACGTTCCCGGGGGTACTTCCTGTAAGTTTTCTTTTGCTTCTTTTTTGTGCTGTTTTTAATGTATTTCCAGATAACCCGCGTGTCCAACAATCTCATGTACCTCACGATCCATACGGCGCATTCAATCCGGACACTTACAACGCTACAGCTGCTATGGCTGACAACCCTGTTCAATCACCATATGAGGTCCCATACAATGCCCCTAGAACTCCTACCCTCCAGCCCGATCGTAGTTACACGCTTGGCGGAGGTGCATATGGTGCGACCACGGTGCCCGCTGCACCCATAAACGACCCCTACGGTGATCCTTACTATGGACATTACCAGGCTCCTTCAAACCTGACCCCCCCGCCGGTGTCGCGATCGCCACTTATTATTAATACCCAAGCTGTCGTCGCGCCGACGAGTGCCAGTCCTGTCAGGGGACCGAGAGGCCCGAGGAACAGCATCGTAATGGCCCCTCCGCCAGCTTCATCGGCACAATACCCCGACAACCCTCCAACGTACGAATCTGGTCAATCCGGCGCTCCCGGTCGATGGGGAAACAAAGGTTGAATGAAATGATCGTCATTACTGACTTCCACGGTCCCTTTTCTGTGTCATACGGACCATTTCTAGGGCGATTTGTATGACTTTTCTCCGATACCTTTGTATCGTATTACGTGATCGATTGCCTTTCAGTGCTTCCATTCGTGGTTTGCGAGACCGTGGTGATCCCAGAGTCAGATAGCGTTACTTATATCCATTGAGATTTGAATATGGCACCGCTGAGCACATTTTTGGACGTAGTATACTAGGACGTACATACTTCAAATCACGGATATGACGACGGTTATGTTTATTGCGTACTTGCTACTGCTTTCCAAGTTTGAGATTTCAGTACCAGAACCGAAGGTACGTGGGACAATAGCACTCAGAGTTCATCCCTCGCCCACGGGCCAGGGAGATTGGCATTAGGTGGTTCAGAAGACATGAACATCGAGAGGAAGTCGTGGACAATGTCCGCCGCTGCAGTGGCGGTGATCTCAGCTGCACATGTCTCGTCAGAAAATGCCAGAGTAGAGTGACGTGACGTTCACCGTGGTCATACGCAGGTGCAACTTCGACAACGTCCGCGCCACTGGAAAATCGTTGTGTAAAGTCGTGAAACAGATGTGCTTTATGGGATACGAACACGAAATTCAAGCCAGCCAACCCTCTGATGATGCGCTTGACTTCTCTGCTTGTCCATCCTCCAGCCTCGGGGGTACCAGCTACAATCCCACTGAGTACTTTCGATCGTGGGCGGCAAGACAAAACTCACTGCCCGGTGCCATGCCAGGGTCTATCGGTAGTGATTGGTTAGTCGACAGCCTCCCGAAAAAGCGAGCCATGCACACCGATCACATCAATATCAAGACTGTATACGAGATCAGTATCAGGTTTACTATTCGTCGTGGAAGCCTAACCTCAAGTACACCGGCGTATCTCCGACTCGTTCCCTGATCCGTTCGACGATGGAAGTAACGCCATGGTCATCGATGTCATCGCTGGTTATGAAATGGAATCCCACTGATTCGTCATTCTCGATGTCATCGATACCCTGATTAGAAGTTCTGTCGATGTGCAGCTCTCTAATACTCCCGTATACTCACTTGGAGCTTGCACCGAATACCGGCATGGATACCAGAGTTGGCGATGAGATGCTCCTCGTTCGCAGTGTAAAAGAATGAGCCATGCGTGATGCGTGATTGATCTGTTACAGCGCCAGGGTATGCACCCCCGGGCCACGTATCAAGATGCGCATCAAAATGAATCACCGAGACTGGCCCATAGACTTTATTGAGCGCACGGAGGATAGGGAGAACGATGGTATGGTCACCACCAAGACTAGATTGGCTATGTGAGGACATGGTAGAAGGCATGTGATTATTTTACCTCACGATCCTTGGATGCTCGCGACCATCTTTTGCCAGAAGAGCTCCCCGAGGCCAGATGGAGGTTACTGATGCGGGAGGACGCGCAAGCAAGGTGGCATACGCGACTTCCATTTGGTCTACTGCAAGGGCATTGTCAAAAGGTATGGTAGGGACCTAGACGTTCAAGCTGAGTTTAATAATCATGTCCAAATTCTGAGGACACACGTCTCCGCAATCAAGAATCTTCAAACCTGAGTCATAAGGGTTATTCCCCCATGCCAAGGTATAACCTCGTGAGGCTCTTTGTCGTCTGCTACCTGAGCGGATCGCATACGGCCCAAAGCGTGCTCCAGGACGGTAACTTGTACCTGTATCGAATGGCATCCCTAGAATAGCAACGTCAAACGCAACAGATTCATCTTCCAGACAACGCGCATATTCCGCATGAGAGAAAGCCAGTGGTCCCGAGAATGGTTGGTCAAATTGTTTTCCATATTTTGATAGCCATGTTACCGTCTCCTCAGCCTGGGGGCCACGGAAAGGTTGCTGGTATCCACAAGCAGCTGCTGCCAGCGTAATAGCGACATACAGATCCGTCTGGCTCTTCATGTTTTGAGTCCGGGAAAGAGAATAATTATCAAGAGACGCAGAAAACGTATGTGTTTTATAAGTTGGCCTGATCCTTATCGTGCAGTACTTGAGAGTCCCACTTGGAAATACTCACACGACAGTAAATTCCCGCCGCATAAGCATGAGTTTGTTATCTCCGTACACGTCGAAACAGTGAGCCGAGGCATGAGAACATGTTGAAAACCGTTGGGAGTTACGACCTTTACTATTGAATAACAAACTGCGAACATAAGTGCATGCTTTTCATTGAATACGATGGTGAGCGGTAGATCTACGCAACGCGGAGACTCGCCACTGCATACGCTTCCTAGCATTCGTCCCCTTGGGCGGTGTGTCCCCTGGATCGATGGAGAGAAGACGCAAGTTCCTGTGAGGTTCAGAAGAGTCGTCAACCTCCCCCTCTTCTCCGCGATCCTGCTCCAGCATTTCATCTTCTGCCAAATCTATATTCCCATCAAACACTTCTTCCGGCGTACTCTTTGGTTGCGTAGATATACTTCCAGCAAGGAGCGAAAATGGAACCGCAACAGTCGCCGACAAAAACGTTGAGGCGTTATCGATAAAAGATTTGGGTCTCTTCATCGGAACGGAAGATAAAATGTACTTCCGCCTTCGCCATGCATTCGAAGTAACACTTCCTGGAGGTGGGTATGTGGGATCGTACGAGAATAACACAGAGATCTCCTGCGTTTCTTGGCTGTACGAGAATTGCGGGAGCGGGTGAGAATATACGTTTGGATAAGGCTGAGAAACCGGTCGCCTGTGTCTCAGCGCAAGGTGGTCCCCTTGTGTAAATCAAAATCTGTCAACAATCTATCGTATCTGCCGTATTTAACACCCATACCCTCAACGTCGATCGCATGTCCTGAAGCCCGTGAGCATAAAGCGCCGGAGGTATCGATGAAAAACACCTGAGTATGCAACACAAGACCGTAAGCTAGGTTGCGTATCGCGAGGTCATGCTAGAAGCCACAGACCTGGTTATTCGCTTCCGGATGCCTCAAGCCTTGTCAGATTCGTGAGCTCGTGGAGACTCGGATTAGTAACTGTAGCCCTGATTACCCACTTTCAACGAGTGACCGCTCTTTTTCTGGCCATAGGATGACTGGTGTTCCATCCTCAACCTCATCTGAGCTAACGTCCCACAGGCGGCCGGTCGCGACAGAACGAATCACGAAATATCCTGGCGGGAAGCCGAGCAGATGAGCCATCGTGTACTGATGGCTCAATTCAGGGTGTTTATCAGGTGCGTTGGCAATGGCAGTGCAGTGGAAAGAGGAGCTTGGATAATTATACAGAATCAAAGTGTCCACTGGATGTTGCAACATTAAGGCTGATTGTGATACAACAGATACACAAAAAAATCGTAATAACATCAGAAGAGGTCCATCATTCATCCATCCTCGTCATCTTCCTCTTCGAATGCGCCAGGAACACGTCGGTATCCTGTCGCTCGCATCCGAGTCCCCACCCCTTGAGTACTTTCCGTACGCTGCTTCTCGGTAAAGTCTTCCAGCGAGTAGACCATTTTGGAAAGTCCTTTCCACTCATGACGGGCGACAACACTTCCACCAACGTGGGAGCTTTCCCAGCCGACACTCATTAGCACAGGTTCCTATAACAGCATCAGCGACTAAGATGTCGACTACGGAGAGGGAGTCATTACCCTCGAGCTCCAGCTCACGTCTCGGACGCATACCGTCGCACGGGATCCCGACAGTGGCTCTAACTCAGGGCCAGAAGGACTGTATGACATTGGCAACGTTTGCGAACGATCTAGGATTTGAACAATTCGACCATCCAGTGACCAGATCTTCCAGCAGTATTGCCCGTTAATTATGGTAAGATGAACAGAAACAATCCTTACTCACGTGAATTCTCCCATCTGCGGACCCTGAATAAATGTATTGGCCACCTGTTGTTTCTGCAGGACTGAAGTCACATCTTATAAGGGTGCGCAAGACGGCGTGCCCTCGATAGGTCATGACACTGCAGTCATTTGGGTGCGCAGCACGCCTCGGTTGCGGAAAATGACCGTATCTTTGTGCTGGCGTCAGTAAGGAGCACGCCATGACTCCATAAGCCCTACCGATAATCGTAATCGCGACATCTATAATTTCTGTGTGCAAACGAATCAAATTCATCGCTGCTGCACATTTCGCGGAGATCCCATAACCGAAGTGCCTGATCCTTGCCATTTGAGATGACATATCTCCCATCCCCCTTGGCAGAGACGTTCGTGATCCCTTCAGTATGACCAACGAGTACCCCTGATGGTTTTCGTGATCCTCCTAGCGACCGTCTATCCCTGCCATGAACCGTAGCCAATCAACAAACTGAAGGTGAAGTAAGAGTAAGTTATTACCAGACTTTGATGAACGTGTCATCCGACGCGCTGATCAATACGTTTCCTGATGCGGTATCGGCCCAACAACAGCTGTTCACATCATCCGAGTGTGCCTTGATCTTGACTGTCCTGCAATCAGCCAAGAGATCGTACACTGGGTGGTGTGTGAGTGATCCTAGTGGATACGGGGGTACCTTTCCTACCAAAAATATGGCCACTACCACCTGCAATCACTTCGTTACCGTCAGCAGAAAACTTGCAGCTCCAAATACCAAAGGAATCGTCGTCGTGGACACCCCACAAGGACCGGCCTTGAGGGCGACCCTGATCAGCAAAGCGGATGGGCGTCTGTACTGTGGAAGAATCCAACGTGTTTGTCAAATATACTGTGGGTGACTGTCACATGGCGCTGTGTGCGCGAAATATGATTGCTAAACAGCGAGTAGCTCACAATAGATGAATAAATCATCCTAAGTTGTATGATTGAGCGATATGGATTTTGCCATGCAACTAAAACCTTGCCTTTCGTTGTCGGGACTTAGGTGAGAATCGGTGATGGTCCATCTACCCGTGTGTCCTTGAATGGTCTTTAAAATCTTAAGGGTTGACTCGTGATCGCGATCATGATTGTCAAAGAGCGATGTTCCGCGCCGTGGGTTTCGCTGGGGTTTGAAGTACTTGGACGGTG